>SNQN01005870.1:0-41866 GCA_008642245.1 Bassia scoparia
AACAAGTGACATAACCCATCTAACTAAAGCATGGAGTATTCAATTCCTCAATCACAAATCAATAAACACCATTGCATAACATCATACTTTGAACTACAAGAACAAAATATGTAAATTTGATAACAATACCAATCAATAAATAATCCTACAAGGTAATATCAATCAATATTGCAACAATTACTCCAAAAATAATCAATAATCTAAATAATTATGCAACCATAAAACCAACAACAATTCTCAAACAATTAAACAATCAATTCATACWATTAGGGTATCATCTAAGCCCTAGAATAATGAAATTAGCTACTCATAATCGAAGAGAACATCACCCAAATDTGAGAAACCATGACTGAATTCAGATCGGAAGCTACGAAACGGGGTTCGTTTCTGAGATGCGCTGTTGTTCTGTTCTGCTGCGTTACTGCTGTACGTGGCTGTTGCTGCTGGCCTGCTCCATCGTGGCTGCGTGGTTGCGTCGTGCGACTGCGTCGTTTGCTGCCCTGCTATGTGGCCGCTGCCTCTGTTCACTGCTTCCCCTTCCACGCTTCCTATCTTTTTTTCCTTTTCTTTGCTGCCTTTATTTCTTGCGTCCCGTCCTCCCTTGTGTGGCAAGTCTCATTGTCCTTTTATATGCTGCCCTTTATATAGTCTAAATATATCTTCTTCCCAATCCTCTCAAATACGTCATAGATAAGAGCCCCCAAAATTTCGAATCTGTTCGGCTTGTGAATTTGTTGATGTGTTGTGTTGTTTCTTGCTCAYTATTTCTTTTCTCCTATCTTCTTTTATCTTCTTATTTCTTTATCCTTTCGTGTCTTAGGCTTAACTCGTCTTATCTTTAAATCCAACCTAAAGTACATAAAAACACATAAAATTAAATTCAATAATTCAGTGAATAAATAATAATAAAAGTGCTAATATAATAATAAAATATCAATTCCTTAACAAATTATACTTTGAGTTTAAAACAATTGAAAACATATAAATAAGCATAATTTATACCCAAAATAAGCATAAAGGGGAATAACTATATATATATAATATATATAATATATAATATATATTATTATATATATATATATATAATATATATATTATAATAAGAACTTATCAACCATGATCAAAAAAACCATTAACTCACAAGAGTCACACATCAAACACCAAAAAGAAAATGATCCACAAAAGCCCTATAACTCCCTATTCCAACCTTCCATCAACCAAAACAAGTTGAACCAAAGGAGTCGTTTAGCAGCAACAAAAAAGAACCTAGCTTCCAACCTTGTCAGACGCGCTCGTCCCCCAACTAATCTACCCTTATCCGTTTTCAATTCAGATTTAAGCGAGCATTAACAATTTCTTAAGTAAATATGTACGTTAA
Source organism: Bassia scoparia (assembly GCA_008642245.1). Taxonomy (NCBI): domain Eukaryota; kingdom Viridiplantae; phylum Streptophyta; class Magnoliopsida; order Caryophyllales; family Amaranthaceae; genus Bassia; species Bassia scoparia. The sequence continues at coordinate 1,379 of SNQN01005870.1, forward strand.
AGGTCAAGGTAGGTGAAAGGGATATTCCCTAGACTCAGTCATTGGTCAATGACGCTGCAAATCTCCAGAATTTGGTTGAAATTGCCAGGACTCAATTGAAATTGGTTCAACACAGAGCGAATAAGAGGAGTAAAAAAGATAAGTATAGCCCAAAAGGGGAAGGATACTCATAGAAACAAACATGGTCCGAAGGACACTTCTCAGGCCTTGTCAGACGGAGAAGCACAATAAGAACCGCCTCATCAGGAAAACAACCCGCAATCGAATTTTTTGGCTAGGTCAGCTTCAATAATTGTGACTTGCTAACATCTTCATTTGGCCGTCCCATTTCCTGATCAACCGAAGCCCTAATACGAAACAAACTTGACCTCTTCCTGCGAATTGCTAAAACGAGGCATGAAGAACGAAAAATGAAGAAAGTAAACAAAAGCGAAGGATAACCTGAAAAGAAGAAAACGTCCGGAGAATTGAAGAGCAAGCTTAGATAATTGAAATTTCTAGAAAAACGGATCGAAGAAAAGAAGAAGATGGAAAGACTGAAATAAGAAGAATTATATAAGAAAGAAGTTACGTTGGAAGTAAATAAAAGGGATTGAGAATATTTTGATGTGACAGTTATAGGATATACGTGGTACTGAACAGTGGAAGACTGAAGTGGAGAAAGTGGTCAGACACGAAGACGAAATTTCCCCATTAAAGCGACTTAATGAAGCCCAATTGGGGGCAAATGTTGTACGCGTTGTCAGCTAGCCCAACCGAGAAGCATAGCTTCAAAGTAAGTGCAGCAACCACTGCGAAGAACTAGGAACAGTTGACGAAATCAGCCTGGAGTCAACGCTGAGAATCTTTTGAGAAAAAGGCGGCAACAAGATAGCAACCGAAATATCAGCTTAGCTTATTAGGGTTTAGTCACTATAAAAATAGAGCGATGTAATCAGTATAGACTCACTTCTTTCCCCATCTATTCTCTACGCATACGAAATAGCTAGCAAGAGTTCTTTCATTGTATAATCGTGAAAAGGAGAAAATTAAAGGCCAAAGTCATAGTGGATCGGTAGCCTCATTGCTACCCGCGTTTTTTCCCCGATTTGGGTTTCCGCGTCACCAATCTCTGTGTGTTCTTTACATTTTCGCACTTAAATATTTTTTCTTAGATTATTATTATCGAACAGTTTAACCCATCTAGTTGTAGGTCGCGATCCTAGCTAGCTCGATTAGTCTGTCTAGCTAAAATCAGCATAAACAGTTCCCTCCAACAAAATTTAGACAACAGACGTTAAAAATTAGAATAACAAAATTAATAAAAAATTGTAAAATTCTGACAACTAATTGATTAATAAAAAAGAATCAAAATGTAAGTGTAAGTACTAATAAACAAAAACCTTAATTTTATAAAATTAATTAAACTTGAATGCTTGATTACTTGTGGTGAAAAGTCGATAGGGTTAAAACTTATCAAAATTATCAGCTTGAATAACTTGTGTTCCGTTGAAACAATAAGCATTATCTTCCTCCAATCTAATTTTGAAGTAGTCAATATTCTTTGAAAAAAATTGATGTTATACATCATAAATAATTATAATTATGTCATATATAATTAATGCTAATAAAATACATTGATGTAAAGAGGGCATAAACTTTTTTTAACAGAAAAAGGAATTCATTACTAGTGTTTGATCAAAGAGACCAAGCTAATCACAAAAGGAAAGCTTCAGTACAAAGGAAAACCAACCCTACAAGGAAGGATTAAAAGGGAAACAACACCCAACCACAACATAGTAGTCCATAGTACAAATAACACCATACATAAAAAAAAGGAAGATAGAAGAACAAAGGCCTATAGCCAAAGCATTAACGTATGTGAAGGAGGCAGGACTTGTATCAAGTCCGCATATCAACACCACCATTCTCAGCATTGAAGGCCTCTTCAGCAAAGGCAGGAACATGATCCCAAAGGGTCTTCCCACTTGGCATTCCTGTTCTAAGTTTGGCCAGCTCATGAGCAACCATAATAAATTTGCGAGGAACATACATGATGTCTATGTTACCTAAAGAATCAATGATCTTTGCCGCATCCCAGAGCACAGGACCAAGGATATGTTTCCCAAAGTCTGCAGGAGATCTACGCATCTTCACCACCTCAGAAGCATCTAATTCCATGTCAAAGTCATCATATCCRAGGTTCTCCATGAATTGAAGTCCAAAGAGAGCAGCACGAAGCTCTACCATGGCTGCATCCGTGTCCTTCATCTTGATTGAAAAACCCAAGATCCACCTTCCATRAGCCCCTCGAAGAACACCTCCACGAGTAGCAATATCACCTCCCACCCAGCTTGCGTCTACATTCAATTTCACCCTATCTAGAGAGGGTGGTTGCCACCTGAATTGACTGTGAGCAATAGTTGACACAGGTTCCTTACCCTACAAGATAGCATATAAAGCATATCAATCATTGAGAAACCTGTCTAGAGTAAAAGAATGGTGCATTAACATTGAGTCAAACATAGCCCTATTGCGCACATACCAAAGATGCCAAAACGCAATACAAAAAAGCTCAAACATTTGTCATATTTGAGATTAAAAGAAATTTAAATTTAAAACATTTTAATGTGTCGTATGTTGAAAAGAATAACAATTTAAAGTATAGAATAAAGGAGTAAATTTTGTTGGATAAACTGAATCATCGTTTCATTTTTGGAATATGATTTTTCTTTGATGTTTATTTCATATTCTAACGATGATTCAAAATCGAAACTAAAAATCTGATCGTACTACGATACTAAATTTCCCTCTCTGAAAATGATCTGAATCATTATGAATCTAGTCCAATTGTTACTCGATCTAAAAATGGTCCTGATCTACATGGTCCAATTCGAATCCGATTGATCTAATTATAATTATAGTAGAATATTTAAAATTTGTGAAGTATATATTATTTTTACGCCCGACAGAAATTGCACCGGCACACTTTACTTACTTTAGTATTTAATCTATTAACTAATACTAAAGCATACCCCACCTCCCAAAATTTCCCACCTAAATTTCTCTCTCAAACACGCTTTACTAAGTATTAAATAAAAAATGTAAAAAATCATTTACTGAAGGTTAATAAATGTGTTTTTGAGTAAAATGTTATATAACTATAAAAAAAAAGCTTGCCGAAATTAAAATTTGATTTTTAAATAATTATAATTTATAAATAGGAACATTTGCAATAAAAACTAGGAAAAATGGAAACTAATAATCCCACCTTTTGGTGGTTTGCTCTCAATAATCCGACCTCAAAGTAATTATAGATAATCTCAACTTTAAGGGTGGTCTTCCCAAAATAATCTGAACTCGCATTTTTACTGCTTTTGTTGAACCATTTTTGGCTTGTTTTATGTAAGCAAATGAGAGTTCAAATTATTTTCGGAATACCACCCTAAAAGTTGGGATTATTCTGTAATTACTTTGAGGTCGGATTATTGAGAGAAGACTACCAAAAGGTGGAATTATTAGTTTCCATTTTTCCTAAAGACTTACCTACATTTTCTCAAACTTTAGAAATAACTACCCAGATTTTTTAAAATTAAAACTAATTACCCACATTGTTGCAAATCTTTGCAAATCACTACCCAATTAAAATTTTCGGCGAAAAGTCACATGTCTTCGACGAGTGTACCCCACCATTTGTTCTATCTCTATTATATAAGTCAACGGGGGAGCAATGGTGTCCCCCCTATTAAAAGACATAAACACTCTTAATGATGTAAACGCCTTAATTTCCCCTAATTAAAAAATATCAATTTTCCGTTTTTTTTGTACTTTCCATACTAAATAAAAAAAAAAGAAAGTTTAATTAATTGATGTAAAAACATTCAAATAAAAATAAATTAATTACATTGTCTAATACATTGACATCACTTAAACATTGCAAATTTATTTTGAAAAACGTTTAATTAATTGTAAAAAAATTCAAATATAAATACATTAATACATATACTATTTTTCACCTGAATCAGTTAATCATTGCAAATTATTTTGAAAATCATATTAATTAAAATCTATTAATTTATGAATGTATTCATATTACTATTTGATGTCAATGTAATTAATCATTTATCTGTAGAGAGATTCAATTGAAAGGAAAAATTGCATCGAAATTTGAAAAATCTTAAATAATCACCGCCATTGTTAAGTTTGAAACTGTACCCAATTACGTCATTTTTTCTAATTAAATATTTGTTTAATTTAATTTATAAAACTGCGCACGCACGCATGCTTTATAGTTACTATGTGTATTAAACTAATTCATAGTAGTTTAAAACTATGCATATAAATATGATCCCCCATAACTATAAAACTTTTTAAAAAACACAATGCAACACATGCCGGGCACCAAATACTAGTTCCTCTTTATAACGATACTTCAAATATTTTGCTAATTTCAATTGATTTCCTCTTTCTTCTTCATTATCTCTCAAAAGTTTTCCTTTAATTTTTCTTTGTTAAATCAATGAACTAGTCTCTCGAAAATAGTTAGTTCCTCATTGCAATTTCCCAAAAAATTGTCGCCTGATGAAGCCACAAGGCTACTGATAAATTAGGAAGATTTTCGAGATCTAAATTATCCAAAAGTTCGCGCAATATAGCCACTGCAAATCTGGGTTTGTTTTTAAAAAATTCAAGCATGTTTTATGGTTTAATAATTAAATTTTGGGTTTGTTTGATTTTAGATTCATTTTCAATTTGTTTGTATCAGCTGTGGTATTTGCTTCTGGTGGTTGTGAGGGTCGGTGTTGTGATTGTTATCTTCGTTGCAGTGGAAATAATAGACGGTAGCTTTACATCAATACATGGTTGTTTGGCGCATGTGTGCAGTCGTCGTCTGATGGTGTTGATGTTGGTGTTTGTTGTGTGATAAGGGCATTCTACTGGTAAGAAGGATTGAAAGGAAGAGGGTAGATGATGGAGTAAAGGCTAAAGAAGATGAATGAAATAAGGAAGAATAGGTTGATGAAGCAAGAGAGTGAATGAATGAATTATTGAATAAAAATCATAAGGGGGCAAAAGGGACATTGTACAAATTAATTTTAGAAGGAAAAAATTATTAGTGGGCCTCGCATGTGAGAGACATGTGATTATGTGAAAATCACAATTGGATAGTTATTTGCAAAGACTTGCAACAATATGGATAGTTATTTTTAATAAAAGAATTTCACGTAATTATTTCAAAAGTTTGGTAAAATCTGAGTAATTGTTGACAAATTTTCCTTATAAATATTAAATTTCAATTTGACTTAAAACAATTTGTACTTTATTTGAAAAGCAAGTAGATGTTCGGAGATTATATAATTAAAACATCTCAAGAAAAATGGAACAATTATTTCAAAAAACGAAGGCAATAATGATACGAGTAGTTAATAAAACAAACCAATATCAAAAGTCATAATAATTCAATAAAAATTAAACAAAAACATTCGTTGAAGAAAAACAAATACCAAAAGAACGTGACTTACTGAGTAAGTATAGAAATATCACATATGTGGGATAATAAGGGTCAATCACCCATTAAAGTAGTATAAAAGTYGGGTTCCATTAAATAAAGTTGTAGGAAAAAAGTAAAAAAAGAAATTGAGGTGGGCCAATTTCTATGGAAAATGRCGCGGGTTAATTGAGCGTCTATGTTAATTCAAAGACCGTCTATGTTAGTTTAAAGGTTGTCTATGATAATTCAATGATAGTTTATGTTAATTTAATGTAAGTCAACCATGTGATTGACCAATCAACGTGATATTTCTATCAAGGCCCGTGACTTACTAACGTGACTACGTGAGAGTAGAGGAAGATGTTTGTACTTTGTACAATAGGTAGGCCGCCTCTAGGCTCTAGTCTTTCTCACATTTTCTTAATACGGAGTTATATAACTTTAAAAAACTTATAGAGCAAGTTTAGTTCAAGTCTATATCAAGACTCAAAATTTTCCTCCAAACTATGTCACATTAGCTTTCCACTAATTTTTTACTTCCAAGACTTACATCATGACTCTCTATATTTTTACACTTTAGCGTAAGACTCTCATCGAAACTCTATAATTTTGTTTTATTTAAAAAGATAAAACATTTAAATTTTACATAAAAAATAAAAAAAATAAAAAAAGGCACAATAAAAATTGGACACATGTCCCACATGAGTCTTAAGTTGAGTTTTAAAAATCAAAACTCACTTTGAGACTCTAGTGGATCTTAAATAAGATTATTGCACAAGACACATTAAAGTCTCAACTCAAGATTCTATTCAAAACTCCCAATAATCTTGCCCTTAAYACTTGGGGTGACATGATTATTTTAAATCTTAAAATTTAGTATTAAGATTTTGCTAATTTTACTTTCAAAATCTTATTCAYGTCTCAAGTTTAGTTTTGAAATTTCAAGACCCAACATAAGAGTACATACAATGGTCTTATTTTGGTCACACTTCCCATTGTGGAGTTCATGATGAGCTACACTGCTAATGTGAGAACTAACTCGCGAGGTGAGCATGATCATTCTGACAAATCACCAAATTTCTTGGCTCTTGTGCGGCAATTGGAGGTTCAACGACACTTTTTGGTTTTTTTTATTTTTCTTTTCTATTTTTATTACTTTTTACAATAGCTCTATTATTATTATTGCATATTAAGTCCAAACGYTATAATATTACTGTATGAAACTCACACCAACGTTCACAAAAATTTTTTCTCTATAAATAGAGCCTAATATTGCTATGGTTTTAATCACCATCAAATATTCTTATTTTTCTACTTATATTATAGAAATTCAATAATTACTCTCAAAACAACCCAAATTATCCAAACATGTCCATCATTAACCAATTAGATCCAKGTATTGAATTAATCGAATTGTTAWTAGCAAAGTAAATTAATTAAATAGATTGTGGGGTATATGAATAGTAGAAAAAGTAGAGATGAGGTGACTCACCATTGTGAGTAAAAATAAGGAGTGACTTAAGTTAGTGACCCAAATTAGTGGAAAATGAGTTGGAAGAAGGAAGTGAAAAGTGAGAAAATGGGTTCCATTATGAGCCACCTTGCCATTGCATATGCTCTAAGACTTGAAATATGAGACCCAGTTCAAAAAAATTAATATCTTTTGTTTATTGGCTTTGTTGATTAATATTGATTTTATAAAGAAAATATAAAAAGATAAAATAAAAATAAAATAACATGACATATATTTGAGTCTAAGGGCTAAAGTGTTTTATTTGTACAAGTTTTAATAAATCTTAACAAGAATTAGATGACATCATTTTTAGTAGGCATCACTAAAAAATGATGTGATCCTCATGACTTAAGACTTGAGCTAAATTTGCTCTTAAGCATTATATAATATGTACTACTCCCTCCAATCCATGAATTTAATGCCAAACTCTATTTGGTGCAAAAATTTGGAAACTAATATAATAAGGGAAGTGGGATTATAAAGTAGATTTAGATTGGAAAGAGAAACAAATAAATTGTATTGTTTATGAGTGTGTTACAAATGGAAGAATAGGTTCCACATGGTGGTCCACCACAATTAAAGAAATAATATAAGATTTCCTTATATGAAATAAAGTGGAAGTGGCAGGATTTTTATGGAACGTCCAAATGAGGGAGTACCTCCTTTTTTCAAAACTTATGGGGATAAGTAGATAACAAACTGACAAAGATAAAGAGAAACAAAAAAGGGATATATGTTGAAGATGAGAGGTAGAGATAATATATTGAGTATCCATGTAAGTAGTAGAGATGGCAGTGGGTAAAGGACCCTGCCCGGATTCGAGGATTCAGATCCATTTTTAACAGATTTCGATCATAAAATTTAGGACCCTGATGGATCCGGGTAGGATCTGAATCCTACTTTTAAAAAACGGATCTACACCGGGTCCTCTTCTAGGATCCTGTCCAGGATCCGTTTACCCATTTTTTTWAAAAAAAATATATAAAATATGTTGGATAATAGTAATACTATTGAAGAATGTACTAATCCATTATTTTGATAGTTTGACCCAAAACTAATTATACTCTAAATTAGAGGTGATCAAACCAAGCCCGGCCCGAAATTTTGCGGGCTTTGGACAAGAATTTGCGGTCTGAAATCAGGCCGGGCCGGGCCCGCCCCGATTATTCCAAAAAATGTGCGGGCTTTGCTCTTCATTTTTTTGCACGTTTTAGTTAAATTGTTTGGTCCGGCCCGAAAAAACCCGAAAAGCCCACCAASCCCGCTCCCATATTTCGGGCTTTGGACAACAAATTTAGGCCCGACTTCAAGCCCGGCCCGATCTAAGGGCCTAAATTTTCAAGTCAAGCCCGACCCAAACCCGGCCCGCCCCATGATCACCTCAACTCTAAATCAAAGTATATTTGTCTTTGAAACTTTATTTTTCTCGTACGTTAAATGAGTTAAATCTTTAATCATGTATGATTGCTTGCAAACTCACAAATAATGTGAGATGTAAGGAAGATATATGTTGTTTTAGGCTTTTTTTAATCAAAATTTGGTTCAATATTTGTTGTTTTTCATTTGAAGTAAAAAAATTAATAAAGAATCCATTTAAGATGCATTTAGGACCCGGATCTATAGGATCCATACGATCTGGATCTGGGTCCAAAAAATTAGGACCCTGATGGATCCGAGTAGGATATGGATCCTACCCAAAGAAACGATCTGGGTCTGGATCCTAGAGGAAGCTGCCCAAATCCGGTCCATTGCCATCACTACTAAGGAGTCCATCTCAATTAAAAGCTTAAATTGATAGTTGAGGCGAACGAATATGTTACACTTCCTCTGTTCCATTTTGCTTGCATCCATCAAGCTTTTATGCTCCCCAATACACAACTTATAAGTTCGATATCTTTAATTATTCAAAAGAAAAATTACGTAAATTTGATGTTAATAATCTACACATTGCAACGAATCTATATTTCTATAGACACCTAAAAATGTCTACCTAAATTGAATAGCCGATGAAGAAAAGTGCGGCATCTTGAAATACATTTGATTCCGGAAGTTGCGACAAAATTCATAAACCACATCCATTTGCACAAGTTGAATTAAAGTTGAGTTTGAAATCATAAGCCGAGAGCGAGCACAATAATAGGCGAAAAGTATTTATTTTTATTTATTTCTATTTTTAGGCTTTTTTTCTTTATTTTTAGGATTTTTTATAATATTTTCTATAGGTTATTTTTCTAATTTCCACTTTTGATTTTGTTCTTCTCATTTTTCTGAATTTGCCAATATTTTTAGATTATGTTTCTGATTTTTCTTTGATTTTCTATGATTTTTACAAATTTTTAAATGATTTTTGAAAATAAATGAATTCAAAAATTTGTAGATAAATTCAAAAAATTCGAAATTTATCCGGAATATTCTAGAATTTTAATCATGTTTATCCAAAACTGGATAAAGGTTAATTGGATAGTAGATTAGATGGAAAAACACGGATATTAATTCCCGAACGAAAAGATAGGTAAAATAAGGAATTAAGCACAGATCGCTGACGTGYCAGTCCACGTCATCCACAACCGTATATACTGTTGTGATTACGGTCCTTGTGGCCATATATACGGTTGTATCTATATACTAAATATCGTATTTTACTTATCTTTTCCCATACGCCTATAAATACATGCTTTCGGTGTTTAATCGAAAATCAATGAATTCTCTTGTGCTTAAGGCGATTCAAAACTCTCAAAAATCTCTCTCAAAAATCACTCACACTAATCACCCACAAAATCCAAGGTTCTCAAATCCGTCGCTACTTTCAGAGTCATTTCTTTGCGAATCTATGTACAAATTTTGAGGCTATTCAATCAAACTCTCTCTTTACTTTTTTTCTTAATTGATTAATATTATAATTTCACTTTTGAATTTCAATTATTTAAATTCATTGGTTTTCAATCATTTTCGCTTTATCGCAATTGTTTTAATCATAATTTTCAATGCTAACAATATCTTTTGTTGTGTTAAGCGATTCAAGTCAAAGCAAAGTTTTGATACACTAAACTTTGTTTTCTCTTATGATTGATAGAGAAGCAAGGTAAGATTGATCTGTATATTCGAGTTTTCTATTATTGCATACTAACCATTATCTCACATGTATTTTGAAATTATTTATGCATGGGAGACACTTTTTTTATTATTTAAACAAGATCGGAAATTGTTGAATCACATTAAATTCAGATTAATCATGGACAAATGGACTTTAAGCACCTTATTAATTTAATTAATTTGAAGTGGTCATAACAATTAGGCTAGGTAGTGATATTTGCATAATAGAAACTTACTCTTGTAATGGATTTCTAAGGCTAGAGCGCTTTCTAAGGATAAAATTGCTAAGTTCTTATGTATTCAATGAAATTAATCGAATGGAATTACAATGAGACTGAGTAGAGGCTGCTACATGCGGGCGGATTGGGTCAATGATTCTTTCTGTACGATGTCCCCAAACCCATGAAATGGTTACTGGATCAAACATTGGGGCCATTGATTTGGCACCAATGTTTCGGGCGTTCGTGATTAACCTGTATAGGCATGGTGGTGATTCCCCTACTCGACAACACTACCCCAACACACTTATGTACGGGATCCGTGGCTCAAGCCCACGAACGAAATTGATGTAGGACGTAGGAAAAATGTGGGCACACACCTACAAAATGGCGAGTTCACTGGGGATTATCACCATTAGYTGAAGTGGACAAACTTTAAAGTCTCGTAATTCCATCGATCTTTTTCATTGAATTATGCATATCGCATGTGGCCCTTWCAAATTGGGTCACGCCTTAGGATCCATGGTCTCATATGGGTATGTTTTATACTCGAGATCGCCTTATTAAGGGGAAACTACTTTGGTGCATATGGTTAATTGATCATATGACTTTGGCAAGTCCTATCCCGTCCATGTTGCGTGTGCACGTGTTACTTGAAGCGTCTACATAAGAGGTAACTTGGCCATACATCGCTAATCGCTAGTGGTGAAGTTTGGACAAAGCTCTACTTTTAGGCGTGGAACCTCTTTGACTTAACAAAGTTGACCATTCATTCTCTTAGATCCAGACTTTAAGGGGACTCGAACTTATGAATTATGTTGAGTGATCAATATGTGCATATTAGGACTTTTTAGCTTTGTATATTAGGTCTTTTTAGCCTTGTATATTAGGGTCTTTTAGACTGGCCCATCACACAAGCATATAGATCATTGCCATCTTTAGTTAGACTTAGGATTAAACATGCATATTTTTTCATATTGTAAAAAAACCATTGTTCTTCTACGAAAATAATAAAAGAAAAATCGAAAGAAAAGAACAAGAAAAATCGAAAAAATGAAAAAAAAATCGCGGAAAACAATGGTTTTGCATTCATGTAGAATTTTTCTTTTAGTTCATGCATTTAGGAAGATGGCCATGTTAAGAGCATGCACTGAGTCCATGAGTCAAACGAAGCATCGTTTTTAATAGGAAATCTTGTTACATCACAGAATTCAACATTGAGAACTCCACTTGGACTCACAAGGCTAATCAATGGTTAGTTCGTGATCAAGTCGAATATCCAACCGAGCTTCATTTGTCAAAGAGAACTTCCACTACTGCAAAAATGGGATAAATCACCGTTTTTAAGAGACCGGTGGAGTGACTAAACCGGTTTCTTAGTTTAAGGAATTGGGTATTATAAAAAATGGTCTCTTATAGTTCATTTAAGAAATCGGGTTTTCTATCACCGGTTTCAAAGGTATAGCACAAGTGSACCCCATTTACATAAGAAGTCGGTTAAACAATTACCCGGTGACTTAGATTTAAAAAAGAAAAAGCACATATTAATGTTATTTGCTTATTTCTAGGCTATTCTATTTATTTCTCTTTATTCTTTTGTACACATACATACTTTCTCCGTATCAAAATAAACGCAACGATTTGACATAAAGTAGAGAGAAACAGTGTCAAACCGTTGCGATTATTTTGATACGGAGGAAGTATTATAATTTCTTTCTCTCTCTCTCTCTCTCTCTCTCTCTCTCTCCTCCTTTTCTCTGTCATCTCTCTCTCCATTTCTAGTGTCTTCTTTTCATCACCCTTTTCCTCGATCTTTTTCTATCTCTTCATTTCATATCCATTTCTCAATTTGTGTAATCAACTTTTTTTATCTAAATTCTTCTCAAAATCAAGCAAAATCGAACAAATTTGAAGCAAATTGGAGTGAGGACGTCTTCTTGGTTAGTTTCACATCTTTACACTTTTTTTTTCAATTTATTCATTTTAGATTTTGTTCCTATTTTTATACAATTCATTTTATATTTTGTTTCTATTTTTTTAAATTGAAACAAACAACGTTTAAAGATTTTTTATTTTGGTTGATTTTTTTGTTTTTTTCATTTTTTTACTATGATTATTTCTCTAAGTTTCAAGCTTTTTATCATTGATTTTATAGATCTACGGTTTTTTTAAATCGTTTTTTTATTACTTTTTTCCGATTTCGTTTTCGAGCGTTTTGTTCTGGTAGTTTATTAGGTTTTTGTTTTCACATTTGAATTTGGTTTTTTGATTTTGATTTTGTAAGATTCGAGAATTTTCCATTTGTTTTTCCAAAATTTTCGACTCAAGCTTTTTTTTTATTTTGTCTAATTTTGGATCTATAAAACCAAAATAATTTCRAGATTTTTTGTTTTGGTTTTTGTAGAAATTTTCTATTTTTTTGTTGATTTTAGATTTTTATTTTGTTAGTATTGTTGTTGATTTTGTTACTAATTTTTCGATTTTGTTGGGATTATAGCAAGCCAGACATCCTTCATTTACATTTTTACCATTTCATGTATGAGGTTTATTATATGTGACTTGACAAAGTAATTCAATTATGCGTAACTTCACTATTCTTTTTTCCTCACAATTTTCGTCTGGATATTGATAAATTAAAAAAGAATGGAATTCTAAGTGGATCCACATGATTGTAGCATAGTTTGGTTTCTAACATTCTATGCCTGAGTGAGGTAGATGGTAGTGATGACGATTTGGTTTGAAAATGTCTAAGTGGATCCACAAGATTATAGAATTGAAATTTATGTGTCTGTTTGTTCGATGTTTTGTTTATTTATGTGGAAATTTTTGTTTGTAGTTTTTTTAACTCATTTTTTTAATTTCTTTTTGCAGGTAAAACAATAACTTTGAATTTGAAAAGAACACCCGTAATGAAGAACAATTTTTTAGGCATTAAATTATTTGTAAGTTTTGGATAAGTAGCATATTGTTGTAAATATAATCTACTCTGTATTATTGAGATATGTAGATATTAATTTAAGATTTTATGGTTTCTATTTCCAATTTGGTAGGTGAGGTGTGACAGGTTGTTAGTCAAAACTGGTCTCTTATGTAAGTCAAAAAGGCCGTATCTAACACTGAAACCGGTCTTTTTGATCCAAATAAGAGATCGATTCTAACATGTAACCGGTTTCTTTGATCTATTTAAGAGACCGCAAAATAACCGGTCTGTTTTATCGATTTAAGAGACCGCAAAAAAATAATCAATCTCTTTACCTAAGAGCCCTGTCACCTTGAGACCGGTTCTTTTGCGGTCTCTTTGGCCTTTTTCAACTGGTCTCTTAGGGTTTTTTTGTGCAGTGTTCGAAGAAGATATCTTAATCACCCAAATTCGAAGCAGCAAACAAGAAGATCAACGATCTCAGCAAGAACGTTGAAAACATGACTGCAATGATAGAAAAGCTCACTACAAAGGTTGACAATGGTGAAAATGTTTCCTCTAAGAACTTTGAAAGAATCAACAAAAAGTACATGGATGGGGCCTCCTACCATGAGAATTGGGACAATGAAATCTCGTCCTCAACTAAGCTTCCTGACAAGTTTTCCGCCAATGTTCTTCCTCAATTCAAGCCCACTAATGATCCACGCTTCCATCTCAAGGCTTTCATGGCCACTTTGAGCCTCAAAGCAGCTAATGCATCTCTTTATCAAAAGGTCTTTCCACTTTCACTCGCTCCAGTGTGCCAAAAATGGTTCCTCTCGTTATGTGAAAAGGAAACTGAAACATGGGAAGATGTTGCTCTCGCTTTCATGTCTTGTTACAAAGGGAACATTCAAACTCAAGCTTCCACTCGCAAGCTTGAAATTCTAAAATAAGGTGAAAAAAAGGCTTCACCGCATTTTTCTCTAGGTGGAAAGAAGCAGCTGCGCAATTGGTTCGCATCCACTTGAAGCGGAGATGGTTCAAACTTTCATATCGAATTTGCAACCAAAGTACAAGAATCATCTTCCCTACATAGGACTTGAAACATTCGATAAGGTCTACCACATTAGCATAACCATTGGGGATGACTTATAGAAATAAGGCACTTCCAACACAAAGCCCAAATGGAATAATAACAAAAAGGACAATTCCTCAAACAATGTTACCACACTACAAACCACTCCAGAGTTCCCTAGGAATCAAGGCTATAGGCGTCCAAAACGTGAATATTTTCCATTAGGAATCACTTATTGAAGGGCGCTCTCCCAAGGGTTGTTGAACTAAACCGAGGAGGAGGCTACCAAATACAATTTATAAGCCTAAACTTAACACTACACTAGTGTAAAGGCAAGTCAAGGGTCGATCCGTAAGGAAGGCTAAGGTGAAGCACTTAAGCAAGTAAACTAAGTTCGAGTGATTAAAACTAGAATTTTGGTTCGAAAGCTAAAACTAGAAGCAAACTTGAAATAAAAGTTTTGAAATCAAAAATTCACAAACACTTAGGAATACTAGCTTGCCCAACTATATAATAGATAAAGATGCCCATCAAATTGATAATCTCAATTCAACATTAAGGGTAATTGTGATCTTAGTTTAGCAAATTGGTTGGAATCATTTCCCATGGCATCCAACACTTCCAAAACTTGCTCAAACCAAAGTCCCTGTTAAGCTCTCACAAGAAATAGTCAAAAATTGATGAAACCAATACCCTAAACAACCTCTCCAATCCCTTGCCACAGTTGAACAAGGCAAACTCTCTCTCTCTCTCTCTCTCTCTCTCTCTCTCTCTCTCTCTCTTAAAGCCTTGGGTGGTCAAACCCAAAACCAAGCAAGATTGAGAAACCATAATTTTAGTAACAAAGATAGTTGAAATGAGATGTTTATATAATTTTGGCATTAATTAATTATAGTTGGGCTCCCTAGCATTCCTAAACAAGTAAACTACTCACTAGACATTATAAGAAGCAATGAAACAACAAAAATAACAAGGAAAAGCATGAAATTTGCCATAGAAGCAACAAAAACCAAGCAATAATATGGTATTCAAGAACTATCTCAAAACTAAACCAAATTTAGCAAGACAAAGTGCAATTGACTCACAAACAATAGGAGATTCTATCTAGCAACAAGAGAAATCAAAATTGAAAGCAACAAGAAAACCCAATAAAACCTAGAAAATGAATTGTGCCAAAAAATGAAGTAAACGTATTTGAAACTGAAAACAAGTACAAGAAATGAATTTACCTCGGAAAATTGAATCGAAAGCATATAAGATTTGCAGGAAATGTTTGTGAATTGAAGATTCTAAAGCCCAAGCAATATCAAGAACACTAACTTTCTCTCTCCTAAGCTATGAACAATATGAAGAAGAAGAAGAAGACGATGAAAACTGAAATTGCTAAAATTTGAAAATGTAAATTGTAATTCTAATTCTCTAACTATTCACTACTTTCTATCTCTCCCTCTTACTTGGTTTTCTCCTAAAACTATATATACTAACTKWATTACAAAGCTTATAATTATTACAAGAATGCCATTATTAATTTCCACATGTGCCAAATACTACTCAAAAGTCAGGTCAAATGTTGGTCAAACGTAGAAAGTCAACAGATTCGGAGTGACACGTAGGCACGGGCTGGAGTGATGATGCGCGGGCGCGCTAAAAATCTACTGGAAAGAGCTGCAGGCGCTGGCCATACGCGTGGGCTGCAATGAGGTGCGGGCCAGCCTCGAAATGCGTGCACYCTCAAAATAGATTCTGGAAAATGTTGGAGGAGTCTGCAGGTGTGGGCATGACCGGCCATTGGGCTGTGCAACCAGCCCAACAACACAGGGCCCCAAAATCAGAAAACAAATATATTTTATTTAGTTGAATAGTAAAGGCAGAAAGTGTGTTGTAGTCCAGTGGTCATGCGGAGTTACATGAGTATTATTATGCTTGTTTCTTAGGCGTGGGATCAAACCTTGAAGGAGTCATTTGCTAGTTTTTTTTTTTGGGTTGTTGTGAGGCTTAATCTACTCTTCTAATGTTCTAGGCTTCTAGCCTMCAACTCTTCTACGTTGCTATTTTATTATTACTAATTATTTGTTTATCCTTTTCTCTTTATTGCATGTATCTACTTTGGCTATATTTTTTCCCTTTCATGGATGAACTTCACACAACAAATCAAAATTCATCCTCCCCTAATTTTCTCTCTCCTATGGATTAACTACATCTCTTTCTTTATTGATTTACAAATTGTGAGTTTTTTATAATTTTAAAAGTTGTGTTACTTATGTATAGTATAATTTGAACTAAAAAATATCATATATGCATTTTTTCTCTTTATAATATTCAGGGACACTGAGGGCCCAAATTTTAAGATTTGAACAGGGCCCCAAATTTTAACGGGACGACCCTGGGTGTGGGCTGGGGGCGCGTGTCTTATGCGCGGGCTGCCTCGAGCRGCGGGCCAGCCTTGGGATGTGCGCACGCTCCTTTTTGGTATTGGAATTTGAGTAGAGGGTCTACAAGCGCAGGCCAGAGGCACGGGCCCTACGTGCAGGCCAACCTTGAGGCGCGGGCCAAAGCGAAGGAGGTGCGAGTGCTCCTTTTTGCTTCTGACTGCCCTACTCAACTACCTTAACTTCAAATGGCCATAACTTCTTACTCTGTGATCGGATTACAGCTTGTAATATACCATTGGAAAGCTCTCTAAGTCTACTTCCCAATGCAAAACATCTCACCTGCAAATTCAAAGTGTGCAGAAAGATACGGCTCAAATAAGCTATGAGAGTATAAGTTCATATGCCTTAAGGCTCAACTTTAGCAAATACAACCACGCCATCAAGTAACAAAGCTCAAAACTAGCATGCGCATACTTAGACAACTTGTAAAAATTCCCAACACTTGCAATTGAGTGTATAAGAATAGAAAAGAAGATAAAACAAGTGAAAAACCTATAAAAACTACTGAAAACCAACAAAACTCTAACCAAAAGGCTAGTGAAATGATATCGAAAACACACAAGTTAGCCAAAATAAGGAAGAAATAAGTGCCTAAATGTGACCATTTTTGGCACTTATCACTTATGCCCAAGCATTCGAGCGTCTCAAAAGCAAGGGGAAGATCTCACTAATCGGCCCAACTCCTGATCCAAAAAGACGATCTCCCAAATGGGATCCCTCGAAATATTGCCAGTATCATCAAGGTAGGGGTCACACCATTGAGGAATGTTACAACCTAAAGGATTCAATTCAAGACATGGTAGAGGATGGAAGACTCCTAATTCCTCCAAGCGCAAAGAAGTCAAACATCACATCAAATCCTCTTAAGCACTCATGATCTCTTTCGATGAGGAAGACAAATTTGATCCAACCACTCTCAATTGTCCAGTAGGTCAAACAATCAAGGATATTCCACTTCTTAATGACACTTTTGTTAATGGCTGTAGGGGCAACGATGATGAAGACAACTATCTCATAAATGTCGCTTCTCATCAAGCCATGACAGGAGAAGATCTTGAAGAATAATCCGACGACGAGGACATTATCAAAGTAGAAACTGATGTGCAATTGCTCACAAGGAGTGGTCGTGTTCTTAATCCCACTCCACAACAAGACCCTAATGACATTCCTATTCTCTCACCTCAAGAGGAGAATCCAATCATCAAACAACTTAAAAAGACTAAGGCTGAACTAAATGTGTGGCAATTAATTGTCACTTGAAAAAGTCATCGCGAAACACTCCTTAAGGCTCTTACTGAACTTAGTGTCTCAAGTGAAACAACTCCTGAAGGGTTGGTTAACTTCATAACTAACTATGGCATTTAACCTTACATGGTCTTTTCTAATGATGTTTTACCACCTGAAGGCCCCCATCACAACAAGGCCTTACACATCTTTGTAATTTGTAGGCAATTTAACATCCCTATGACATTGGGTTATAATGGATCRGCCATCAATGTTTGTCCATTAAGGACCGCTCAAAAGCTCAYTATTTCAATTGATGATCTTCAAGTCAATGCGCAAACAATCCGCGCTTATGATAATTCAAAGAGGGAAGCTCTAAGCCTCGTTTGACTCAATATTGCTACTAGCCCAATAGAGAAACGAACAAAATTCCATGTCATGGATGTTAGAAGCTCTTTCAATCTACTATTTAGACGTACTTGGCTACATAAGTCAGGTGCTATTYCCTCATCCTAAATCAAAAGGTCAAGTTACTTCTCTATGGCACTCTAGTAGTTATTAATGCATCTCCCATGAAGATTCAAGKAATAAGTAAATCTACTTTACAAGTCCAACATGATGACAAAGATGTGGAACTTTGGGGATTTTCTGCTTCCAAGATCGAATAATCTCCTTGTGATGCTAATCRCACTATTGACACCATACTTAAGAAACAAGGTGACGGAGCTCWCAACTAGGGTCGTTGGAAAATTCCTAATCGAGGCTTATCAAATAAAATTTGTAAATCAATAACCACTAACTATACTAGTATAGTGAGTAAGTAATGGGTCGAACCACAAGGAAGGAATCAAAAATAGTGCTCAAGTTTAAACTATCTAAATTAGTGAGAAAACAAACTTGAATTGAGAAATTTTGAAAGCTAAGCTAATATTGAAGTAGAAACAAGACTTTGAAAACAATTAATGTTAAAATACCTGGGTGTTGCTAGTTATTCGCATCTATATAAAGGAATTTGTGCCAATCAAAGTATCATCTCAAATCTAACAACGGGGTATTTGAAATCTTAATTTAGCAATGTGGTTGGAATCATTTCCCAAAGTCATCCAACTCTCCTAATTCATGCTTAAACCCAGGTCCCCTCAAGTCTTCACAAGAACTGAACAAAAATAGATTTAACCAACACCCAAATCAATCCTCACAATCCCTTGCAAAGGATTGATTAAGGCACCTCTCACTCCTAAAACCTTGGGTGGCCAAATCCAAAGCAAAGTAAGGATGAGAAATCACAATTTATGGTAATAATGGTGGTTGGAATGAGTGTCTTATATCATCTTGTAGGACGTGGGCCGCGCCCTCGCYTATAGCGGGCGCGCGGCTTGGTACTACATCGAGGTACTTTGCGTGAGCTTGAGCCACGGAACCCGCACGTGAGTGCGTTGGGGTAGTGTTGTCGAGTAAGGGAGTCGCCACCGTGCCTAGAAAGGTTATTCACGGACGCCCGAAACGTTGGTGCCAAAACAATGGCCCCACGTCCAATCAAGTAACCAGTCGTGGGTTCGGGGACATGGTACGCTACGGATTGAATCCAGTACCCAATCCCGCCGCAATGTAGCGGCCTACTCCGGTCTCATTGTAATCCAATTCAACACGATTTATTGGATGCACACAACTTACATTTTTAATCACCTTAGAAGCGTACAACCCTAAAAATTTACTACGAAAGTATGTTTCTATTATGCACAAGAGACTACCTAACAATAGAAATTGTGACACTTGTATTAATCATGTAAAACGGTGCCTAAAAACCGGTTGTCCATATTAATCTGACTTTAAAGTGATTCACATAAATTTCCGGTCTTTGTTTAGGCAAAATATACAAAATTATACAACAATGACAATATGAAGTATATGAACTTCAAAATATATATACAAACTCATCTTACCTCTGTAATCTGCGAAACAAACAAAGGTTAGTTGTAAAACGAAGCGAAACGAATTGAATCTTCGCCTTGAATCGCTATATAAGGACAAATAAAACAAATGTTAGTTCATGATGAAAAACGAGTGCAATGAATCTTTCGCCTTGAATCGCTATAATCAAGGATAAGAAATCGTTAGTATTGACAAGTAATATAATAATGAAAATGAATGAAAGAATAAAAACCAAAACAATAAAACATTGAAAACGTTATGAAAAACCTAGATATTTACATGGTAACGATTAAAAGGCGGTTTCTCTTTTAATTACATTAAAATCATAATAATGGTACATCAATTAAAAGAAGTGAGAGAGAGAATTGTTGGTGAGTAATCTCAGAATTCAACCTTGTTTTCGCTTGTCCAAAACGAATCGAAAGAAGCAAAGACTCGTGTTTATGTGTATTTGTGAGAGAATTTTGTGAATGAAGGAGAGAGAGAGAGTGGAACGTATGTTCGGGAATTGTGTGTTGAAAAAATCGTGTGTTCTCAAAGACCGCAAGGTGTATGGTTATAGGGTACAGAGATTTGGAGGAGCCGTATAAGCTTGAGGCGGGTAGCTATATACAGCTCAGAAGGCAGCCGTATATAACCTGCGGTATATACGCCTTCTAGGAGCGTATATGACGCAGGCTTCTGCGATATATTTTTCCAAAAATCTGAAAATATTGTTGATTCGGAAATAATTCTATGCCATACGTCTATTCTCGGATTATTCAATACGAGTCTTATTCGTACCTGACTTTGGAGCCTCCTTTCGTAAGAAAGTCATGATTTCTAGAAATTCGCGTATTATCTTAATTATTGATAAGTATTTATGCGTATCTTGCGTATTGTAAGACATTGCAAAAATTCATAGAATAATCACTAGAAAATTCAGAAAAAGATAGTATTAAAAATACTGGCGGAGATTCAGAAATGTGAGCGAACTGATGTAGGGAACAAAAACGATGAGAGATCGCCAGCGTATAAGTTGTTTTGAAAACGGCTTTGAGATTACCGAGAAAACCGAAAGAAAATTTAATTGCCTCGTATTTGACCATTGACTCATATTTCGGTGTGACTTACTTCACATATCTGCGAGCTTTATACGAGTTCAATTGCGTTTTTTCGAGTTCGACATTATATTGTGACAATGTGGTATACTTCATCATTGATTACTCATTTGGGGGAACGATTTTTAGGTGTCACAGAAGCCCACTTTGACTGCAGTCTGGAGAGACGAAGTCTCGTTAAGACAAAGTCAAGAGTATTCGATTCGGACGGAGAGGCAATTCAAGAGTTCTGCGACTTGAGTTACCCTTTTTCGCACGGACCTGCAAAAACAAAGGTTAGTTTTACTCGTGTTACCGCCATGGGTGTTATGCCCTTGGAAGCGCCTGGATCCTCGGGCGGCTTCTCCCTACGGCAAACCCTTTAGGCGCTTTTTTCAGAGATGTGCTGACGGCCTTCTGGTAGGGGAGAAGTTCAAGACCCGGATGTGCTGACGGAACTTCTGTAGCGGGAGAAGATTCCAAGACCCGAAAGATGCTTGTGCTGGATTTTTTTGTAGCGGGAGAATATAGACCCGAAGTGTGCCATAATTGAATATTCTGTAGTGCGCGGAGAAAACTTCCAAAAACCCGAAGGTGTAAAGGAGCTGATTGTGTGAAGAAGCCCAGCTTGACTGCAGTGAGAGACGAAAATCTCGTAAGACGAACGTCAAAGTATTTTGATTTGGACGGAGGCAATCAATGACGTTCTGCAACCCTGAGTCATCCTTTTTCCGCCGTGTACGTACCTTGCAAACAAAGGTTAGTTTTACTCTGTTACCGCTGCCCCCATGCGTTTATGCCCTTGGAAGCGCTGGATCTCGGCTGCTTTGTCTCCTACGGCTAGACCGTGGCTTTTCAGGAGAAAATGAGGTGATGAATACCTTGCGATAGCGCCTGTTCCTCAGTAGCTTTTCTCCGTACGGCTGACCTGGCTTTTCGGGAAAAAGAAATGATGTAGATGCTTCCCTAGGTTCTGACTTTGGCTTTTCGGGAAGGAGTAATCCAAATTCCGTCGAGGAATGCCTCGTTCCTTCGGAAAGTTTCCCCTACGCTACCTGGCTTCGGGAGAGGTTGTGATGTATGTGCTTCCCTACGGCTGACCTTGGGTTCTGGGAATGACGTAATGTAACTTCGTCGGAAGCGTCCCTCATTCCTTCGGAAGGTTCCCTTAGACGGCTGACCTGGATTTCGGAGAAGTGCGTGTAGCAACAGATCGCGTATAGCGATGAATTGCGTATAGGCGTGTGAGTGAGTGATTGATAATCCTTTGGACGGCGTCCGTTCTCAGGAAAACTTCCTACGGCTGACCTTTGGCTTTTCGGGAAGAATGTGCGCGTAGCAACATATGCGGTATAGCGATGAATCGCCACGTATATGCGTGATATGAATTCTCGGAAGCGCCTCGTTCCTCGGGAAACCTTGCCCTACGGCTGACTTTGGCTTTCGGGAAGAATGTTGACGTTGAGAACAATCGCGTATTTTAGCGATGGAATGTCGTTATAGGCGTGTGAAGGGCAATTGCCATGTAAGGATGGGCGCCTAGCTCGTGTTGAGGTGTGCAATGGTGTATGTTGCAATGTTGCATGTAATGTGTTTGTGCAGGATGCATTATGCATGATGATGTTTGTATGCTCATGCGCACGATGCTTATGGAGTGTTTTACAATGCTATATGTGTAATGCAAGTGCTATTCTTAGATCTAATGCATGAAATGACCAAGGAAATTCACTAATGGTAAGATGCTATTGGATGCGGGATTGGAGCCGTCTCAAAGCCCCATTCGATCGCAAGAGGCATGCTTTGTGATTGCAAGTGAGCCCTCCAACCATGGGGTTCGGGTGTTGTCGTGGAATGGCTTAATTGAGGTGTTGATCGGTTGTTTTAGTGGGAGTGAGCCCCAGCTTGATGAGTCTTTCGAGATTAGGGCAATTCGTTGATGTGAGCAAGGTTAAGGCTAGTGAATGTTGTGGAGTCATGGCTTTGGCTTAGCTATTTTGTGGTGTAAGGTGAAGGATGAGATGTGATTTTGATTTGCCCAAGATCAGTAACTTGAGCTGAATGCTACGTGAGGAGAGAATGGAGGAATGCATTGGTAATGCGATGCTTGGAGGAGAATGCTGATGACTGCTACAGATGAGATAGCGCTAGAAGAGTGAGGAGAGGCCCTTAAGGTGTATGAAAGAGATGAGCTAAAGGTTCAAGGAAATCAGGGGCTAAAATTTGTGGACTAAGGTAAGTAAACGGGGAATTGATGTGGTTGGCTAGATGATGTTGGTTCAAGCTCGAGTCTCTATGTGTCGGGTGCTACACAGAATTTTGTCCTGACTTTAAGGCGAATCAAAACTATTAATGGACCTTCAGAGTTATTGAATTATGGGTCGGACCTCGAGAAGAGGCTTCCTACGTATCCTTTTGGAATCAGGACCGTCGTAGTCTTGTGATATTTGACAATGCTCGTGTGAGAGGGCTTTTGTGGTTGTAATTGTGAGGCTATGGTTGAGGGTTGAAACAAGGCTTCATGTTCACGAGTGACCACGGTGCGCAGTGTGCTTTCAGACTTTTTCTTTTGGTTTGAATTGGGCTTTGAACTTTTGGATTGCATTGGATTTTGGCCTTATGCATTTGGAACTTTTGTTTTTGATTTTTTGCTTTTTGACCCATTTTATACTTCTCTTTTTTTTCACATGTTTTTCCTACGCACCGTGTTGTCGGAAGGGGTAGGTCGATGTGGGTGATGAAAGGAAAATAGGCTGAATGATAGTGTTACGGCTCAAAGGGTTGCAAGGATTTGATATAGGAAAAGGGAACGGAAGGGAAGAGGTTGTTTTGTGGAGATATTGAAGAAGGCCTTCTCTTGCAATTTTCCATTGAATGTGAGGTCGATTATTAATTTGATTCCATTAAAGATTAGAAACACCAAACTACATGGAGCTAAAGAAATGAGAAAAAGAACTTATTAAAAGAAAATTATTACATAGAGGCTGATTGATCCTAAACTAATGACCATAGACCCGAAATGGAAAAAAACAAGAAATGATACATAGTCTAGGGAAAGGACTCTCCACTCAGATCCTTAAAGCTAAGACCCAACTGACTCATGTGAATTGAAGAAGATCATTCTCTAGTCCACTCCAAGTCGCTAGACCTTTGCCGAATGGGAAGCCTCGATACTTGAGATACTTTGTATCCCGGCTGGAGGCCAGAAATGAAGTCTTGACCATCTCTTCTTCAGTAGTGGAGCGGAGACTAGTGTGCTAAGCAACTCCTCTCCATCTAGTCAGATAGGTGAACCCCTCGTTCTCTGCCCTGGTTAAGGATTTCAAGCTCTCAGAAGGATGTTTTGGGTCTGAATGTACCCTGTATCTTGCCATGAATGGCTGCAATACTGTCTAAAAACCCGGGTATGATGTCTCTCCCAAAGTAGCTCTTTCTTTCTCAGGAAGTGAAAGAACCACTTCTGAACCATATCGGTTCCAAGGAAAGGGGATAAGACCATTGGAACAAGCAAGTCAATCCCTTTAATCATGTGGTCTTAAGATCCCTTACATGGAAATCGAGGGTCAATCAAGCGTTTGAACTTGGGTTATGTCTTCGGCTGAGAAATCCTTTGCAGTTTGGGTTGCAAGGTTGGGGTAAAGAGGAGTTGGTCTTGGTAGAATGGTGGGGTCGGCTGCTTTTTGGCATTGCCTTCAAACAGCTTGTCCAAGGAAAGCCGAGTCAAATCCTTGTCTTAGCTTCAAGCTGTTGACTTGCTCGCCAAAGCTTTTGGGCTTTTCTTGTGGGAGGCATTTTGTGTGTTAGGGACGCGGCTCTGATGGTAAATGAAGGAGGATTGGGAGGAGGTTTAAGTTGAGATTGGGCTGAGGGCCCTCAAACTCTTCGGGTCGAAGCAAGGGCTTGGAGACGACTCACCCCCTGTTTCAAAAGAAATAAACCCTTAGTGAACTTCTTGGTCACTTATTGAATTACATGATGCAGATGCAAATGCATGTCCTAATTCCAGGTCTCTTTCCTAGAATGATGGTTGAAACTGCAGTGCCTTCTTTTTGAATTTTTTTTTTTTTTGAATTTTTGTTTTGGTTTTCTGTTTTTTTTTTTGAAGGGCACCAAACGACATAGGGAATTGTATGATATGCACATTTCGAGGTGGTTAGGGTCATGCCTAGATGTCGAGCCTGTGTTTGGCTAAGTGTGAAGCGTCAATCCTAATGCTGAGTCTAAAGTCAACGTCTAAGGTCAAGTCTGTGCCTACCCTAGTAAGTCAAGGTCAAGAACCTAAGATCAAGTCTATGGTGGACCTATATGTCCAAGGGGTCAACGACCTAGGGTCCAAAGTCTGTGTGGAACTAAGGGTCGAAAAGTTTGAAGGACAGACTAACGGTAGAGGCCAACTAAAGTCACTATGGGCTATGAATGCCAATGATGTGTACTAAAAGTGACCATGGACTATGTGAAGTGTTGTGTTAAAGGCTCTAGAACTGTACAATGCTAGACCCATTACATGCATAATATTACAAGACAAAAACCATGATGACAAGTCAAAACTATGGTCGGTCGTAGGTTAAGTCAGAGATGTACCACGCCTAAAAGTAGAGCTTGGTTCCAGTTTTCACCCTTGCAATTAGCGATGTATGGCCAAGATACCCCTATGCACACGCATTCCTAAAGCTTAATTTTTTTTAAAAAACAGTTAGACAAGACAGCTCGAATTTGATGCAACACAACTCTCAAAATCTTTGATTTGAGAGCATAGGAGCTACTAAGGGAAGACAGAACTTAGAGCACTCTAGCACATTGCCAAAAAGAGATTTCTAAGTGTCTTGAACCAACATACAGATTAAATAGAACACATTCCAACACGATCACATAAGGTAAGATAAGATAATCCACCCAATTTCAAACGCATGTTCTATAGATAAAGAAATCACGAGCAAAATGCACAAACGGTTATGCAACCAAGTCAGAGTCACAAAGAGTTCCCTAACGGCGCGACCTTATACCGAAAAGTCACATAATACATCAGCAATTATCAGCTATAGAGAATCCAATACATAACTTGTTGGTAGGACGTGAATGTTAATTTACGAGACTTTTCAAGTCCTGTCCACTTTTCAATACGCAACCTAACGCGCGTATGTCCCCACAAGTCTCGCGAGACAGCTCGACCCAAACGGAGAATGCCGGCTGGACTCGACGGAAGTGAGCGCGGCACTTTACGCGGACCCGTTCGGATATATGGCGGGACGGGAATCATAGCAGTATTTGCGACGCTCGATGGCAGCACTCCTGCACATACATCGAGAGTGCTTTGCGTGAGCTTGGTCCTTACCGTACAACTCCCGCGATCTTTCGAGTGCGTTGAACCAGGGTTAGGCAGTCTACGTGTGTAGGTTATTCTTCTGATTTTACATATTGTGTAAAATACAAAAATAGCCAACGTGTTTAGTAAAAACCTTACATTAGGCTTATATTTATAACAACTTTTTCCCCTCTCGTTATAAAGCGCTTTCTATTTAGGACTTGACTATTTTTTTCGAGGGATTTGTAACAACAATAAAGCACACGAAAACCCGTCTTATACAGGTTGAGCTCCAAAAAACTATACTAGTGGCCCCCACGTAATACCAATATCAAGTCCCAATACACCGTCTTTTGAGGTGAATCCCCAGATCGGTGAGGCTGTGTCACATCTTTGACATACATAATATGGTGAGAGTTACAATAGTGGCTCGATGAGTTACAGTAGAAATAAGAAATGGATAAAGCGCCAATCATTTATTTACTAAACAGTACAGGCAATCTGTGATACATTGGATCAGATAATGAGAATCGGATAAACCATATCTCCGCCTGCACGTATTGGACTTAGCGCTACAAACTGAGCCATCCTATAATAATAAACATACTTACATATCTCAGAATCATAATAATAAACAATATCTATAACAGTTTCAGTACTACCCAATATGTATAATTCACAATATCAAGTAAGCCTAATATAATCAACTGATTATAATTGAGAGTCGTGCTAAATGCTAACATACAACTTACATCTTTTCGTTATAGGCATCTATAATTTAGTAACGAGCATATAACATAATTACTCTAATAGCAAATAATATATCTATCTACGAACGAGATATGATTTATAATTAGTTAATATTAAATTCTAGCGACTAAGAATAAGTACACTATATAAACACTATACAACATAACAAACAAATATGAAAAATATACAAACAAATTCGCAAACTTAACAGCGTAATATCATAATCATGTGAAAAAACGAGGAATGTTCCACATAAATTATAACCGTATAATCGACAACACATCTAAGGTATCAACAACCTTAGAAGTAATAACATTCTCTAATAACATCTGACGAAAATTAAACTATCTACTACCCAAATAAAACTGTGTAAAATCTTTAAAGCGTACATCGAGTAAAGAGCAATAATGAATTAATTATGTAAACAACAATAATACAAAATAACCAACGAAAAAAATTAAAAATTAATCTCACTAAAAATCACAAGAAATAAAATGTATAAAAGCATAATCCTAATATGGACAAGAAATCTTATATCACAAACTAAAAAAAAACGAAAAATATATTATAATATACAGAAACCTCAATCCAGTTACTCACAAACAAAAATTTGCAAAACCAAGAATAACAAAAGAAACAAAGTATCTATGCTAACATAATACCAGAAGTCGCATCAGAGCGAAATATCTGAGATAACTTCCAGAACCCATTGAAAAATCGACAAAAAAACAAAATCATTATCTATAGAGCATACATTAAAGAAGGAACGAAACATGAGGTCTAGTCATGATTAGAGGAAAACAGACAGGAGCGAGTGGTGCCAGAATGAAAGTCCTATTGTTGCGTTCGAACTCCGCCAGCATATACAAGCGCGCATTTGGCGAAGGAAAATCGTTAGTATGACAAGGTGGAATATAATAATGGGCAACAAGAAGGCTGAGACAGAGATGAAAAGAATAAAAACCAAACAATGAAAATCACAGTTCTCTGAGGCACGTTATGAAAAACCTAGATATTTACATTGAGAGCGATTAAGAACAAGTCGCGAATGTTGTTTGTACAGTCATGTTTATGAAATACAGATGCTGCAAGAGCACTCATAATAATGGTTAATCAAATTAAAAGAAAGAGAGAGCAATCTATGATGGACTGTAGGGAGTGAAGTGATTATCTCAGAAGGTTTCAATTCGCTTTTTTCGCGTTAGTCAGAGAACGATCTCGAAAGAGAATCTGCAGATGTATGAGAGACCCGTGTTTATTTGTATTAGTGATATGAAATCTTGTGCGTTGAATGAGTATGAATCGAAGGTGAGTGAGTGAGTAGGTATTGGTCAAAAACGTCATACAACAAGGATCAATCTCCGTTTCGGGGAATTGTGTGTTGATGAAAAATCGTTGCCTCGTTCTACCACATCTACTGAGGCAAGTCGTGTATTATAGGCGTAGAGGCAGTTTGAGGCGTAATACGCTGAGGCAGCGTTATATACGCTCATCAACCACCGACCCGATGTTCAGCGTATATCAAGCCCTGTCGCTATACGCTCCTAGGAGCGTATATAAGCAGGCTTCTCGCGGTGATTATATCTACCATCTTTTCCAAAAAAATCTTATTAATACTGTTACTGATTCCCGAAAATATCGTTCTATTGGCTCAGTCTACGCTCTCATTTTCTTAACATTACGGATTATTCTAGACGGCCTCTTTCGTAAAGAAAGTATGGTCGGGTGTCCATTATAGAACCACTTCGTCGTCTATTTCTAATGTGAGTTCTAATAGTAACATCTCTATATCACTGCGCGTATTCTGCCGTAATTTCACGATCTACATTCGCAAGGATCATTCATTGTAAGACAAGTCATAGAAAAATCAGAAACAAAATAATTTAAAAAATAAACGACCGTTTCACACGAACGATTTTATATCCCTCCAAAATGGAGGGAAAGAGGGGCTTAACCACCGGACTGCGGTCGTTTAACCGACCGAATTTTCCAGTCGGTCAGGGTAATCCGACCGACAGATCGGTCAAGTAAAGCCCCTCTTCCCTCCATTTTTGGAGGGATCATGTCGTGGATGTTACGACCGAATGTCAAGGATCGGTAAAACCCATCCATTTTTTTTATTTTTTGCTTTTTTTTTATTTTTTTGGCTGATTTACACTTTTTTTTATTTTTAATTAAAATTAATTTAAATTAAAAATTGAAAAAATTAAAAACGATAAAATTAAATAAATTAAAAAGAAAATATTAAAAAAATAAACAAAACTAGAAATTAATTTAAAAACGAATTGAATAAAAAACCTATATAATTGAAATGCTGCGGAAATTCAAGCATAAAAATACACATGTTTTACGAACATGACATGAGAAACAGATAAAACAAAGGATGGTAACTCTCTATCTAGCGTATTCTGTATGTGAAAATACCATATTCTGAGGATTTATCCCCGTGACAGAGCAAACTCGACACGATAAAGACTGAAAGTGATACTACTTGTAACTGCCTATCTTCGAATCTGCTGACCTTTGACTACGATAAGAACTTTTCCTACGAAGCACCTGAGCCGTAGTGCGGACTGTCTCTTGATCTCTGGACCCTTTACCATATTCGAGGCATATAGGTAAATGTACAGCAGGGTTCTCCCAATCCACAGTTCTCTCGCCCTCTCGTAGAGTATCTCGCACACTGAAGATCTCACAATCTGCACTCTGGATTCAGGTAGTAGGGGTATACTCACTTTCCTATCGATTGTTGTGACTACTTCATCTTATTAGCGGTGCGAGCGACAGTTTTCCTATGAGTGCTCAGCGCACCATTTTCTCTTCGAACAACTATCAAAGATTGCATGTACTGCATGAGCCTTTCCTCCACCATAGCACGCTCCTAAGCTACGTCGGAAACTGCTTACTCTTCCAAATCTCAGAGCCACGCTGAGACATTTAAAGAGTCTAATGGAGAAGGATTGAATAATCAACAGGAAGCAATGGATGCAGACAAGACATAGGCCTATACCCATGAAGAAGAGGACTAGAATACAAACAACGAAGAAGTAGGTATCTTTTCGAGCAATCATCAAATACAGAGAGAAATTAACCAAATTCCCGCAAATATTGCCTCCTGAACATCATGAACACAATACACACTCCACTGTCTGAACACACACCCATAACCGTAGTACTCAAAAAGCTAAAAAGACCTGGTTGGATCCGGAGGTTAAGATCAACAAGCACGACCACCTCTTCAAGAGACTCAACAATCTTCTCACAATTAGAACATTATATACCACAATGATGAAACACACATAGATAATCTAGTTAGTTTCAATATAGAAATTGTCACTTTAAAATTAGACAATAAAAAAATTCTACGGAAAGTACTAGTAAGACCAGATCACATTAAAGAAAGGAGAAAGTCAAATTGGCCGTAATAAGGCCATATTGATACATGGCACGTATCTACTAAGGCGGTAGGTTCTTCACAGATGACCTAATACATCAACTATGAACAACATCCAAAGATCCGAAAAGCATATAAAGTTGCTAAAATTGATTGAAAATGAGAAAAACTAGGGCAAAACTACCAAGAACTTAAGCTCTCTCTCTCCTCTCTATGGAATTACTAGCAGTTCTAGTTAAAGACGCTAGTAAATCATGAACCATGTTCTTGCATGATATATTCAACATCAACTTATCTATTGAGATAATCGTAAATCAGACCATATAAAAAATATTAGGACAAAAACAAAAAAATATAAAATTAATAATCTTCTAAAACCATACTTACTTGTTTTGTTTTGCTAGCGATCCAAAGACGTACAAACATTTATAGTACGTAACATAAACGCCTATCCTATTACAATTTTGTGCCGATCAAGTTTTAAGGGAGTTTTCAGAGCTATGCTTACTTCTTACTAAATCCTAAACCAATTACAATTTACACTATGTTGCTGCTCATAAGATACCTTCCTAACCACAGTGCGAGACATCAATCCCGGTTTACTCACGTGTATGTCCTCTCAAACTTGGAAAGTCAATCGAAACGGATAGACACTATATTGGAATCGAACACGAAGAGGCGCGATGTGACACGGACACGCGAGCCAGCCAGCAGTGCAAGCCACCTCGATATGCTGCAACACGCTCCAAAAACCTTCTTTGGCAAAATCCAGAGAGCAGTCAAAAGTGTGGGTCCGTAGTTTGGGCGCCATGTTCAGGTGTCGGGCCCCGTATTGTCTAGGGCCGTTTCAGTAGGCGCCCTAACTTCTAACAATCAACAACCGACTGGACCTGGGAGGCGCGGGCCGACTGCTTACTAGTTTATCGAGAGGGCCTCCCTAAGACAAATGATTCCTCACTCACCCGCTCCAAAAAGTTATCGTACAACGATGAATAGTCACTAGGGAGCACATAGGCAAGCCTTTGCACACTATCGTCGGACACACGGGTCCGTACGTTCAACTGAGGCCCAGCCACCTCGAATGGCCGCGAGAAAGTCAATTGTAAACCTCCTACAAAAATATCAGAAAGAGCCAAAGTCTTCTTCATACGCTCAAAATGCAGTGGCAAGCATCCCATTCTGATATGGAGGCGACAGTGAATAAGTTCTTTGCAAGAAATAATCATAAGGACTGCTCCTTTAACGTAGAAGGAAAATGAAAAGAGGAGGCAAGCTCGAAAGTACGCCTGCGTAGTCAAAGAACAAGTAATATTCTCTGTGAAGAACGTTCACAAAACAATGATTCCGACACTCTACTAAATCCGATGAATATATTTAGCTACACTTCCTAATATGCCGAATACTTTTTTAGTATCTAGCTTAAGAGTGGAAGACTGAAAACAGTCTCCCATGTCTTGACTGCAGTTTTTCTGTGAACCTCTCTTCGAGGACTCAACACTTCCTAGTGGCATATTCATTAGTAAATATATTTTTTCTTTGTGACCTTTTCAAATTTTTTCAAGATTTATAGCGAAACTTCATTTGAAAGCATTAGATACATTAGACGACATGCTTCTAAGTTTACACAATGATACCACTTCTCACTCGTTTCTTCAAATTATCTATTGCGCACACACTGAATCTACCCTCTTCACTTCTCGACTATAGCGAAATTAGAGTGCTGCTAACTTTCATCGACTCAAGCTACTATATTCAAATAAAGCTGTGTATATGAGATTGTTATAGTTACTACATTTTGACACAGCCCTAATTCCCAAGATTAATTGATGCTACACCTAATGTCATCTAAACACAACACTCTGTATATCTTACCAGATGCACTGAGGCGCATAACCCTTGAGCACAAATCAATTTAACCGCAACAACTGATAATTAAACAAACCATCAACCCAAAAATCTATAACACAAAATCTAACATTTAATTAAATTACATCTTGTCAGGAGAGTGCACAAAATAGTTTTACGAACACGAAACTACAAACAGAAAACTAGGAGAGAAAAAAAAAATACCAAAGCAGTTCGGACATTCCGAGAGGCGATTAGAGAGATTTGGAAGTCACGAGTGACGCATGACCCGCGTGCCCACCGCGTTTGGGTTGACCAGTGCATTTTTTCATATTGTATTTTCTGTTTTTGATCTATGTTCATTAGGGCAGGATTAGGATTGTACTATCTGTACTCATTTAGCCTCGTGTAGGTATGAAGTTGCGACTCTGAGAGATGCAAATAATCACACAAAGTTTCATTCATTTTCCTTGTCTAGCCTCCATAAGTTGTACTAGTCTTAACTTTAATGCGGAGAGCGCCCGACACTACGGTTGGAAGAGGAATCTTAGAATCAATCACTTGCCCTTCACACTCATAGGATGGACAGTCCTCGCCGAGCGAGGAGAGAAAAGAGAAGCAAGAGAAATGACTTGAGATGACTGCAAGCTTGCCCACAAAAAATTCATTCATTTCCCATCACCTTATTCATCTCAATCCCTTGCCCTTGGCGGAGGGCCGATAAACCAGCTGATTAACTACAAGTCGCCTATGCTTTCTTAGTCTCAGTCAACGAGCCAACATAGCCTATGACTTTAAGACTTTTGGGAATTCAAAATGGCGCGTAGGATTAAACATGTCAAAAAAAGTAATTGGCAGAGAAAAGTGAGAAATGAAAAAGTCAAAATCAACAGATGTAAATTTAGAAACTTCTATTTCAAGTAATCCTTACGTTCAATAGAGCAAGCCAAATCAGGAAATAACAGTCCCGTATACAACCTGACGCGACGCCGGGGCTACTGATTGGAAGCTTTGAGCCTTTCCGACATGATGATGTGTCTGTTCAATAGACACCGTTGTAAAACCATGTGAGGCCGCAGAAATGTTTAGCAATGCCAGATGTAGAAAGCACTGTCTCACACGTTTGAGGGCGAATGTGGTCATAGAATCAGCGAAACAGTTATGTATCTTCTTACGACGAGTGCAAGGGTGACTGAAGTTGTCCATAATGAGAAGTGAACTGATACAACGATAAGAGAATGAGAGTCCTTTCACACTCGAAAGACGTTCGGGAAGCCATCGTTAATGAAAGGAGATAACGAGAATCTCACACAGCCATGATATCGTATCTTTAGTTTACTTATCTTCCTTACAACACATAGTAAATAAGAGAGAAGAGTCTATGTATTCACAAACTTTCAATGCCTACGAACCGAAATGGTAGAAATATACGGAGTTCTCGCATAGCACTCGACCAATAGGGAATGATCAGAGCTTAACCAACACCAGCGAAATCTAGGACCCAGGCGCAAAATTTACATCCACAACCCATCCACTAACAATCTAGCTTAAAATAATCAGCCGGCTTCTACTTCGTCAAGAAAGCTTCTTTATATCGACAAGACGTAGCACTTCTCTAATCACCATCTACACTATGAAAGAGCGACACGCTATTCGTCTGATATCACAGAGTATCCTTCTTGTGAGACTAAAAATTAAACATTAAGACAAAATATAACTCCTTTACATCGCTCTGACCCTACCACATGCAGCGTCCGCCATCAAAGCATACCTACACATAGCACCACTATCACTGCTCATCGAGTAACACTCACTCCAAACCCAAACGAGACCACACATCCCCCCTCAGTGACCCAAAGCACAGAAAATATCGGCTACCTACAACCATGTGAAAAAAAAAAGACCAATACCGCACAAGCACGAAAAGACTCATTACACTCACAAAAACAACTAAAAGAAAAATTCAGTGCTTAACCCTTCTATTGTCATACATGATTCGCAAAAAGTTCACGTCTTATAAAATCACTGATAATCGCGACAAAATTCATCCAAGAAATGTCATTGCTAAAGTTCACAATTTTAATGCACACAACACCTCATAGCACATCTGCCATACAACAATAGCAGTATACACACACAAACCCATTTCGATGACTGACTTACATTTGTGCAGCCATATCATTGGCTAATAAAGAAAGTCCTTATCAATCTAATCGAATCCATTCGATGAAATATCCTTCCCAACACCACACTAGTAGGGCGTGGCAAGCCGCACGTGATAGCTATCTGGTAAGTCGAAACAAGCAAAGGCATCTAAATGGTAATAATACAAAGGAACGAGTTGATGGTATTGCAAATAACGTACTACTCGTCCGACCACTCGTGTGACGAGCCGAGCAAACTGCAGATAAAAAAATGCTTATATGTTATGTTGAAAACTATTAAGACCTGGGAGTCTAGAATCCTATTGAAAAACGGAACCAAAACCACTAGACAGTCTCCACAAAAACAGCAACTACAACCAGAATAGAGGACCATGTACTGACGGCATGTATATTGAAGCCAACATTAACTGCAGGTTGAACAGAAAATCTGGAAGTAGAGGACTAGAATTGGAAAGACCGGAGATTGAACGTTCACTAGCCACAAAAATTTCCGCAAAACTGCTGAGATGAAGAAGACAAAGCAGGGTAGATAATATCTAAAAGCCTAGATCAACGAAAAGACGATTTAAAGAATACCTACAAGCTCACTAAATCTATAGGTCCACGTTCAAAATTCACGAGCCGACCCTCTAAATATGCGCTTTGATATCTAAACCCCGGACTAACCATCGATTGAACTTCGAATGACATCACAAATGCAAAGTCTGCCAAAAAAAGACCGCCACATAAACAAGGACATAGACGGACCAAAATGTACGACATAAGAGAACCCGCCCCAAGCCACCACGAACAAAAACCAATGACACAAGACCTGCCACAGGCAAAGCAAGAAGACAACAGCAAACGGTAAGGTTACAACTCCTATGAAAACATGATACCCTAAAGAAGAAGTAGAGCATGCCACCTAAAACACACAGAGAAACAGCCTCATCCAGGCACCTCCGTACAACCACCTGACGCAATCGATAAATAGTCCGAAATGTTGAGTATTGCTTATTCCACAAATATGTGACTCCTATCATACCTTATGAAGTAAGTTATGACGTGCAGACTTCCTAAAAAGACAACCTGGATTAAAATCTTCATAAATATAATTCCAACTATCCTAATCACAAGATGTAATTCAACATGAGAAAGATGATAATGGTTATATCTCCGAGAACACATCCCAGGTACAGACAAAACAGTCAATATAAATAATGTGAGTCTAATTACCATACTAATTATTAATAAATTGTTAAATAGAAAACAACTACACCAAAGAGAATACAACCACACAACCCTAAGTCGAAAAACTACAAATCGTAAAAAAACTGAGACCCACATTTAAAAGCATCCATTAATCGAGACAATGACCGAGCAATCAAAAACGAGATCCAAAGTCTATACCTAAGAAGAACAGAAACCAACATAAATGAGACTTGACCAAGTACTACATTCACATGTTTCCGTATTGAAATTGGAAAAATGATGAAATGTTTATAAAAACCACAAGGTTTTTAAAGTTAGAAATAATAGCAACCCTCTTTCCTTATATTGAAATATGGAAAAGAATGTGGACCCGATATAAGTTTTTTTTTTATTAAACAAAACGAACACAAAGATCTTCGAATTTAAGTTTAATAAATCCACATTCCTATATCTTTTACACTATTTGAAGAAATCGTATGTAAGCATAAGAAAAATATATATAAAAGTGATAACCGATTGTTTTGTGACATAGAAATAAGTTTATCAAAACTCCCCGCCACATCATTACAAGAATACTTTAGATTCTACATCTTTTAAAAACATTCACGGTTGTCCACAACAAGAAAGAGCAACCAAACAAGGCACTCAAGGCCAAAAGAGGCACACAAAAGCTAACAGTCCGGCTCTCTAGACAACTTCACATAGCGGATGAGGTAACTCCAAACTTGTCCCACATTGAAAGTTTGTTGATATAACATTATTCTTTCCAACGCCACGAGCCTCAAATAAAGAGAAGAAGTTATAATAGGCACCCAATCGGGTATGGAAAGTTCCAGCTAGTTCATATGTCCGCAAACAATTTCGAACAAAGAATATTTAGAAAAATTGAGTATGGAAATGTTATAAAGTAGGAACTGCTGTTGGTTTAACACCTTCGAAACATCACCCACATGAACCAAGTTAGTAGAAAAGCTTAAGAGTGTTTAAATTCTCAAAAGTTATACACAGGATCTAAGACTATTGTGGGGCTTAGCGAAAACCATTCAGTCCAAGATTAATCAAATATGTCCAATTTTTTTTCACCATATTTTTTAAATTTTCTACAAGACTTCCCTAATGGTAAATCAGTCGACATGATTAAAAATCTCCTAGACAATACCTAGGCAAAACAAATATTCTATACTCCACAATTCCCAACGCCTCCACTAACCGTGCACCATAAGGGAAATGCGACATTTCGTAGGAAATCTCTTCAATCCACCATCATAAAAAACCTACCTCTCTGTCAAAGTTATAATCACTTTCTTAAACAAACCAATATTTTTTTTCCAAAAACTTCAATGTGAATGTTAGTTTGTCATTTTCTTAACATTAGAAAATCACCTCAATGGTACTTATGAACAGTCACCCATACCCCTAAAACCGTGCACACATTTGCTTTTTATCCATTCACCCATCAATTTAGCAGAGCCGAAAACGAAGAACCACCGATGTTAGAAACATGCATTCCAACAATACTGAACCCAATTAGGATATAGCTTCAACATCTCTTACATATAATTAAACTCAAATTTCCATACCCCTGCATCACATCAGCTGATACATAAACCTGATGTCTGCACAACTGGAGTACAAATTGTATATATTAAATTAGTTATTTCATTACGTCACGCACCGTATGCATAGGCTTTAATAGTACAAGATAATATTGATTCTCGCAGCGCTATGTCGAGCTGCCATATCTTGCCCCTCACCATCAAACTAAACAAGAGTTATAAGACACTTCGAGTACAAAGAATACATAAACAGAGATATAAGTATCTATCTCCTGATAACATATATCGAATATCAGAGCTTACACGCGGTAATCATCGGAAGGATTCCGCTCCGCTCAGCACACGAGTCGAAGCCATATTGTAACCCATATCCACCCAAGCCACAACAGATTCTAAACCACACAGTAACAACACGTAGACGGCAAAGAGTTCTCTTCTAACAATCATACAGAATGCGACCTGTTCGTAGTGTGTATGCGAACTGTATTCCTTTAAAAATCAAGGAGCTACGTTAACCAACCAATGACTAAATTACCACAATACTAAAAAAAAAACTCTTGACTGTTTCGAATTTATTTGTCTCGGAACTTATCTATTTGATTAATTGAAAAAAGTAAGAATATAGTATACCATAATGTCTAGAGTTCCCTTCCAAGCCTTCAAAAGGAAAGAATTCTTAGGCAATGCAAGACATTTTATCCCCAACGGTCCGTATGCGCTCGAGCATCAATTACACCAACTTACTGAGATTAACAAACAAACCAAAGAAAAACTATTTTAATATTCAGTCCTAATTTAGATCATATAGTTTTCAATTATTCTATTGATGAATATCATCTTTCATTTGTGAGTTCAAATTTAACACAATTTCGAATTTCTTAAGTACGGAACCTATTTCGATTTGCAGATCACTTGAGATATTACCGATTAAAGTTTATACTCTAGTTCAGTTAAGATCAGTCTTGATATCAACACATCTAAGATCAATGTTGAATATTTAAGTTTTTAGATAATCTACCCCTACTACAATTAAAAAAATTACGTGAGCAACACCATATCACAAGTGGTCACCAATCTCAAAATTTCAGACTAATTTAAGTTCAAGGTTATAAAATCAATCCAATAATCAAGTTCTATCACAAAATCACCAGATTCACTCAAAATTTTCATTCAAGTTATACACTCGTCGTGGTTATATCAAAGTAACTTCAGTCTCTCGAAAGTTAGTGGCATATTATCTGATTAGCGCGCACGCGCGCTACATTATTTCACTGGAACCTTTCTTATCTTGTGTTACAATTCAATATAACAATTCAATTTCAGTTCTATATTCATTCAGTTTAAACTTTTATTTCTGAATGCTATTTGAGACTTTCCATACGCATACTGAGCTCGATAACAAGTTTAATAGGTTCGTCTTTTCAGTCCTATACAGAAATATAAATGTTCACTACCAGATAACTACTAGAAATAATGTGCAGTTATATATTAGCAAGATCCCACCACACCTAGTTAAGTACTTGTCATAAAAGCACACAAATTGATCAAGCCTCCTGTCTAGCAGCGCCGATCAACCACACTTTCTAGATCACAAAGGAACAAATATATACACTACACTAAAATACAAACTATTCAGATTATTTTATTTAAATACTACTAAGAATGTATAACATGTGCCCTATTATCGGTAGCTTGTCCAAACTACAACCAAACAACCATTACCAAATCGGCGTACCTGTAGTTCTTTTGAGATCATTACTAGTTAGTCACAACAGTACTAGATCCATCCACCACGATGTCAAGTTCACAAAGCATCAAAGCAGCTCATGTATAGTTCAAAATGTAAAAAACATTAAGCATCCATTATTTAGAACATGGAAGTTGGCGGAAATTGTAAGTTCTGATATGAATCTAGTCTATATACCAGATGACCGGTGACATATTCTTTGTACTACTTTACTCAATGCAGCTATAACAACAGCTGTGGCCCTTTTGGCGTAGCATTATAATCTCTTTTAGGTGAATCGATTTGATTCCCTTGTTTTTCCTAAAAAGCAATAATGAATAAGAACATATAAAATAATATAACTATTGAACATATAACTAAGTTCCAGAGGCTTATGCGAGTAGTGACCGGCATCGTTGCCAACTAGAACTCCTATCACAGGTACACCGGTTTCATACTCTACTTGTAGCGCCATATCACATTTTATTGTAGCAACTTTGACTGTGATACATGATGTACGATAAGCCCGCAATCCGTCAAAAGCTTGCTCGTTACTTACTTCTTCCTTAATCTACTAACATTCACTGTGTGTAGAAGTCTAAGAAAGCAGTTGCCCTCATCCATGAAACCAAATCGACTGTCCTTCTTTGCATCACCCAATCTACCTAGGCAGAGAAAGTTGTCTTGCCTACACTCCAATTCTCTCCAATCCATCCAGGAAAAACTAACCTATAAACCACACAGAGAGCACACAAAAAAATCAACATGAGAGATAAGTTAACTTCGAATCTTTAATATCTCCAAAAGATATAGTAAGGACGAATTTATTCATTTACAAATAATCATTTAGACGATAATTAAGAAAAGAACCTATTAATTTTAGATCACTTATATGGTTGGAACGCTGGAGCTTCAAGTTTTAATTCGAGATTTTCTAAGAAGTTCTCTACTCTTATCAGTCCTTAAGCTGGCAGTAGCTAGATTCAGAATATGGCTCTATGAGAATGATGATATTCTAAAAAAGTGTATTAATAAGGTTAATTGAGATTTCACTCACTTCAACGCATTCTCTTATTTTCAATGAGACTTCTCTGATATAAACTAAATAATGTTTTTAAACTTCCACAGAAAGAAATTTCTCCTCTAGTGATGTTAACTCGTGCCAAGAAAAAAAATAGGGTCCCATGTTGCTCCATTGACTTATGGGTACACATCTACTTATCACATCAAAATAACAGTACTCCCATTCTGAGTACTCAGTATATCCCAATTACTAAGAAAAAAGAAACCTAGTATATTATGAGATCTAAAAATCATAGTCCTAATTTTTACTATAGCATTGAAGACTGGGTCATAATAGTCACTCAGTCTGTATGATAATCAATTTGCCCACGACAACCCTAAGAGTTGGGTATCCCGAGGGGACCTACTCAACAAGCTAAATAAAATAATAAAAAAAGCTTGTTGATCATTATAGTAGTATAATGAGTTTTCCAGACTTAACCCGTTCATCGTAATTCCGTTAACGAATGAGCCTATTTTAGTCTCCTCCTTCTAGAATATTTAATGAAAATGTACACTTTAGTACTAAGAGGGATGTTGAGGACACACAGGTATATATACA
>SNQN01005871.1:0-17686 GCA_008642245.1 Bassia scoparia
TATATATATTTATATATATATATATATATATATATATATATATATATATATATATACATTGTTTATTATCTTGTTTTGATTATAGTTTCCCCTTGTTGGTTATTATAGTTGTATGTAGTAAGCTATAAAAAAATCGACGTTGAAAAGGTGATGATGGAATAAACATCCAAATTTGTCATTATCGACACATTACAAAAAAAAGCGTTGACAGTTTCATCACTTTTTGGAGTCCTAAATTGTGTTGAAAATTTCAACACTTTTTTTGTGTCCTAAAATGTGTTGAAAATGTCAACACTTTTTCGTGTCAAAAAATGTGTTGACGTTTTCGACACTTTTTGGTGTTGAAAATCTCAACAAATTTTGGTGTCTTCAAATGTGTTGAAAATCTCAACACTTTTTTGTGTCAAAAAATGTGCCGAAAGTCTCAACATTTTATAAAAAAAAGTGTTGAGATTTTCAATAGAAAATAGTGCCGAAAGTCTCAACACTTTATTAAAAAGTGTTGAGATTTTCAACAAAAAAAAGTGTCCCATAATGTGTCGAAATTAGTCACACCCAAATTTTAGACACTATTGCTATGTGTTGAGAATTAATTTCTCAACACTTTTATGTGTTGAGAAATGGCCTAAAAAGTGTTGAAAAATGACTATTTTTGTAGTAGTGAATACTTTTACTGCCTTAGAGACAGTGCTAGAACATTCACATCATGATGGGTTAGTGGAAGCAAGACCAATGGTAATGCATGGGGAGGGGGTGGCGACCCCTGTTCCCAATGGATAGAATCATGTGATGGAATGTAAGGGGGCTCAATAGCAAAGACAAACAAGCTAAAGTGAAGAGAGTTATTTCTTTTCACAATGTCAAGCTACTGTGCCTCCTTGAAACAAAGGTAAAAGCACATAATCTTGGTGCTTGTTACCTTAATTTATGTCCGGGATGGTGTATAACGACTATTTGCCTTGGAATGGAAGAGGTAGAATTGTTATTGCTTGGGATCCAACCTATTTTACAGTGGATATTCAGTTGTGTACAGATCAATTAGTTCATATGTATGTGAAGCCATGTCAACAGCTTCCAGCTTTTGCTTGCTCTGTGGTGTATGCTCATAATAGTAGGATTGAACGAATGCCATTGTGGAATACTTTATGTGACCTTGCTGATAAACTATCTTGTGGTTGGCTTGTTTTGGGGGATTTCAACAATATTTTGGCTTTGGAGGAAAGGATAGGCAACCCTGCTAGTCCTAATGAGATTGACCCCTTTTGAATTGTGTTTAATATTGTGCTCTTACGGATGTGAGCTTCACAGGGAGACTCTACACTGGGACCAATAAAAGAGATGGAGATGATAGAGTGTTGGCCAAGTTGGATCGAGTACTGGCCAATGGTCAGTGGATTGATGAGTTTGTGACTGCGAATGTTATTTTCCTCCCAGAGGAGACTTTTGATCATAGTCCTGCCTTGATTAGTTGTTTTCATGACCAAACTGGCAGGAACCATAAATTTAGGTACTTCAAATCATTGGAGCTCCACTGATGCTTTCAAAGAGATTGTGACGACTACTTGGAACCTACAGGTCAGGGGTGTTCCTATGTTTCAGATTTTCTACAAACTTAGGAATTTGAAGCAACAGCTTAAGAAGCTTAATAGCTCGATGGGTGATGTCCAAGCTGCTGAGGCACAGGCTAAACTTAAGTTTAAGGAATGTCAGGAGGCTATGCATTTGAACGCGGGCAATCCTGATCTTTATCACCAGGAATTTCTAGCAGCACAGGATTATAAAATTGCTTAGGTGAATCATTTGAGTTTTTTAAAACAGAAGGTTAAGCATGACTGGTTGATGGAGGGTGATATTAATAGCAAGTTTTTCTATAGAAGCCTTAAAATGAGGACTCATTCTAATATAATTAACACCATTCAGAATGGTGCTGGAGTTTGGGTGCAGGATCAGACTGAGGGAAATGAGCTTTTTGTGCAGCATTTCTCACTGTTTATGAATATGCCACCTCAATCTAATATGCATGTGAAGGAAAAAATCATTCAGCAGGGGCCTGTTCTTTCTGAGCAGCATCAACAGCTGTTAACTCTGACTTTCTATAATGATGAGATTAAGGATGCATTGTGGAGTATCCCAAATGACAAAAGCCCAGGGATAGATGGTTATGGAAGCAAATTTTTTAAAGATACATGGGAGATAATTGGTAGTGATGTGTGCAGAGCCATTAAGGACTTTTTCTCTACTAGGAAATTGTTAAAAGTTATAAATTGCACCTCCATTACCCTTGTTCCTAAAGTGAAGTGCCCCACCACTGTTAGTGACTTTAGGCCCATTGCTTGTTGTGAAGTACTGTACAAAACCATTTCCAAGCTTTTATGCTCTAAACTTAAGCTAGTGTTACCTGATATCATCTCCAAAAATCAAGGTGCATTTGTGGCAGGAAGAAGTATTATAAACAATATCCTGGTATGTTAAGACATTCTTAGGCATTATAAAAGGAAGCATACTGCAAAGGGTTGCCTCTTCAAAGTTGATCTTCAAAAGGCTTATGACACTATCCAATGGAACTTTCTGAAGACCCTGTTGCAACGCTTGAGATTTCCTGATAAGTTTGTTAAGACGGTTATGGCTTGTGTTACCTCAGCTAGTTTCACTCTGATGATAAATGGTAGTTGTCATGGTTTCTTCACTTCGAGTAGAGGACTTCGACAAGGAGACCCCATTTCTCCTTTGTTATTTGTCCTATGTATGGAATACTTGACAAGAATCTTTCATTATATTGGAGGTAAACCAAGATTTCAGTTTCACCCTAGATGCAGAAGTTTGAAGTTGAACAACTTGTGTTTTGCAGACGATCTTATGATCTTTTGCAAAGGAGATATGACTAGTGTGTCTCTCATGCTCAAAGGGTTGAAATTATTTGAAGACACTTCTGGACTTACTGCAAATAGGAAGAAATCTAAGGTATATTGTGCTAATATGTTGGATCAGGAAGTTTCTAGCATCTGTCAAGTTTCTGGTTTCCCTAAAGGGAAATGGCCTTTCAAGTACTTGGGAGCTCCTATTCACCATAAGAGATGTCTGCAATATGAAGAAGTATGGTGGTCTTGGTGTTCGAGACATTAGTTTATGGAATCTGCTTGCTGTGGGGAAGCTTGTCTGGAACATTGCTGCTAAGAAAGATGATCTTTGGGTCAAATGGGTACATCAAGTCTATGTCAAGAACCAGGATTGGGACCAATATATATGCCCACTGCCTCTTCAAGCTGGTTTTGGAGGTATATTTGTCAGGCTAAGATGACGCTTAATAGCACCTATTTGAACTTATGGAAACCAGGTCATGGTATGTCTTATTCTATCAGGAATGCTTATTTGCAAATCAAGGATAGGGGTGAACTGGTCTATTGGGACAAGGTGGTTTGGAATAGAATCAGTGTGCCAAAGCACAACTTTGTTTTATGGTTAGCTGCTCTGTGTAGGCTGCAGGTCAAGGATCGATTACATAGGCATAATGTATGCCCAGATGATATTTGCTGCATCTGTATGACTCATGCAGAAACCCATGACCACATCATGATTCATTGTGCTTTTAGTCAAATGGTATGGAAGCACATTTGTCTTTGGCTAAGCATGCAGGTTCAGTGGAAGTCGCATGAGCATTTGTTCTCCTGGCTCAGTAGGAGGGCTCCTGGTTCTAGCACTAGGAAGAGGGTATGGTACCTGGCTGTGGCTGTAGTTGTCTACTTTCTATGGAAAGCTCGAAACCAAGCTTTATGGGAAAGCTGTGTACCTAATGTCATGCATACTTGTAGTGAGATCAAGTTTTTAGTCAAAAATAGATTAACCTTGCAGCATAGTATAGGAAAATATGATAGATGTTGGCTTGGTAGCTTGTAAATCTCCTTTGGGAGTTTATGTTTGTGGTGGTTTTCGTTGAGCAATAAAATTTTCTCTACTTATTTACCAAAAAAAAATCAAATAACGAAAATGAAGAAGAGAGAGAAAGCAAGTCACAGATCTAACGCCAAGACGGAGGAGAGAGAAACATAGTAAGCCAGACCACCAACTGGGATTGACTCCTTCCAGTATATTTCCTGTACAGCAACTGCACAAATACACCCTTACAGCCAAAACCCGATGCCGAAATACAAGATAGGAAATAACAATAAATTGAAAGTAAATTGTCACTAAATTGTATGTACACAATTTAAACAAAATAAACAAATATGGCTCAAACAAACAAAATTAACAAATCGAAAAACCAAACAAACAAAAAAAAACAAATTTGTGAATCGAAAAAAATCGAACAGAAATCGTGAACAAACCAAGATCTCGCAAAAATTAAACAAAATAAATAAAAAAACACCAGATCTA
Organism: Bassia scoparia; assembly: GCA_008642245.1. Lineage (NCBI taxonomy): Eukaryota > Viridiplantae > Streptophyta > Magnoliopsida > Caryophyllales > Amaranthaceae > Bassia > Bassia scoparia. Next base: position 4,372 of record SNQN01005871.1, read on the forward strand.
TATATTAGAAAAATAGCAAACCCAAAAATTATAATAAAAAATCAAAAAAACAAAAAATACCAAGGAAAGGACCGGCAACGACGAAAAAACAAAAACAAATCAGATTAGAAAACCCAACATAAAAAACGAATCTGATTTTTTGGGTTTTCAAAACCAACATAAAAATAAGATTTAAAAACCAACAAAATGCAAAAATTCGAAAACCAACATAAAAATAAGATTTAAAAACCAACAAAATGCATAAATTCGAAAACCATCATAAAAAACGAAGAAAAATGTCAAACCAAAAAAATCCAAAATAAAAATCAGATTAAAAAACCCTAGATCTGAAGTATTAAAAACGAAATAAAGCAAAAAAAAATCAAAAACACAAATGATAAACCCTATAAAAAAAAAATCCCCCAAAAATAGAGAAGATCGATAAAACTAAAACTAAATTCATATTTAAAAACACCCCAAAAATCGAAACAAAAAATAGAAAAAACCAAAACTAAAATCAAAACAACAAAAAAATCAAAGAAAAAGAAGAAATCGAACAAAATTGAAAGATGAAAATAAAAAAAAAAACAAAAAATAAAAAGACAACTAACAAACACTAAAAAAACAAAAATCGAAATTAAATCTAACAAAAATCATAAATCGGAATTCAAATTACACAAAAAATAAGAAATCAAAAAAACATAACTTACCAAAACACGCGGCGCAAAGAGAGGAGAAAGGGGAATAGTGGCGGCGCAAATGAGCGGAGGGAGGAAAGAGGCGGCGCGGATGATGGAGAACAGAGTAGATCAAAATGAGAGTTGAGATAAGTGAAAGAAGAGAGAGGTTAGAGTATAGAAGAGATGAGAGGATCAGAGGAAAGAGAATGACAAGAGGATCAGAGTGTGGAACATATGGTGTAAGAGAAGAGAGAGTATTTAGGGTTTGTTATACATATGTAAGCTAATGGGTCGGTTTTTTATTTATGTTATTGGGTCCAATTATTTGTTGCGGGTATCCATATAACCGCAACAATTGTAATGTACTCAATTTTTTTCCTCTAATATGTAGTATTTGTTGCAGTTATTTAAAAAACCACAACATATAACTCTCATATGCTGCGGTTTTTTTAAAAACAACAGAAAATGAGCCACATTATATGATGTTTTTTCTACTATTGATGGACTCATTTAGACCACAAATCTTTCTTGACACCCTTTTATTACCATATAAACCTATGGTACAAATTTTGGCAATTGTTTCGAAAATTGTCCGGAGACCTCATTTCGGTGATGTGTAATCCACGCTTTTCGACCAAAAAAACATGTCTCGGTGACACGGCTCGATTTTGTCTAAAATTTCTATCACACCTTCTAGGTCATGAGAAATGACTACTCCAACAGATTCGGACCCAAATACTAAGCGGGCTACCTCCTACGACTATTTCGACGTTTTATCGATTTTCCTTTGACGACAACCTCAAAAGTCCGCCGTATGGACTCATTTGGACCCCAAATATTTCTTGGACCCATTATATTACCATATGAACCTATGGTACAATTTTTGGCAATTGTTTCGAAAATTGTTCGGAGAATTCATTTCGGTGATGTATAATCCACGCATTTCGGCCAAAAAAATGTCTCCGTGACCCGACTAGATTTTGTCTTAAATTTCTTTTACACCTTCTAGGTCATAAGAAATGAGTACTCCAATAGTTTCGGACCCTAATACTAAGCGTGCTACCTCCTACGACTATTTCGACGTTTTATCGATTTTCCTTTGATGACGACCTCAAAAGTCCGCCGTATGGACTCATTTGGACCCCAAATCGTTCTTGGACCAATTATATTACCATATGAAACTATGGTAAATTTTTTGGCAATTTTTTCGAAAATTATCTAGAGATCTCATTTCGGTGATATATAATCCATGCTTTTCGACAAAAAAAAACATGTCTCGGTGACCCGACTCGATTTTGTCTAAAATTTCTGTCACACCTTCTAGGTCATGAAAATGACTACTCCAACAGTTTCGGACCCAAATACTAAACATGCTACCTCCTACGACTATTTCGACGTTTTATCGATTTTGTGTGGGTACTATGCCTCGTGTGCCTTTTGTGTGGGCACTATGCCTTTCCTTGCCTTGCCTTACTTGTGTGGGCATTATGTCTTGCCTTTCCTAGTGTTCCTTGTATGTGGGCACTATTCCTTAGTTTGCGTTGCCTTCCTTGTGCGCCTTGTGTGGGCACTATGCCTTGCCTTGCCTTCCTTGTGTGCCTTTTGTAGGCAATATGCCTTGCGTGTGTAGCCAATATGCCTTACCTTTCATAGTGTGCCTTTTGTTGGCACTATGTCTTGCGTTGCCTTGCCTTGTGTGGGCACTATGCCTTGCCTTGTGATGCCTTCCTTGTGTGCCTTGTGTGGGCATTATGCCTTGCCTAGTGTGCCTTGTGTGGCCATTATGCCTTGCCTTGCCTAGTGTGCCTTGTGTGGGCACTATGCCTTGCCTTGCGATGCCTTCCTTGTGTGCCTTGTGTGGGCATTATGCCTTGCCTAGTGTGCCTTGTGTGGCCATTATGCCTTGCCTTGCCTAATGTGCCTTGTGTGGGCACTATGCCTTGCCTTGCGTTCCTTGTGTGCCTTGTGTGGGCATTATGCCTTTCCTAGTGTACCTTGTGTGGCCATTATGTCTTGCCTTGCCTAGTGTGCCTTGTGTGGGCACGTTGAATTGGCTTGCCTCACTATGCCATGTGTGCATTGTGTGGGCACTATGCCTTGCCTCATGTGGGCACTATGCACCATGTTTTTGTCTACACATAGGGCAAAGCACACACAAGGTTTCATTCAAGCCTCGTTTTCCATTTTATAGTGGATTTTATTCATGCCTCGTTGCCACATACAATACCCCGTCGCCTATTTAAGTCGTCTGCAAAGTAGGAACGAGATTAACAAGCTCGTTATTCCCTTCCCGCCCATACGTGGCGCGGTTCGTCGGGCTTGGATAGGATCGAGTATGGGTGGCCCAAGACACGGTATGGGGAAAATCGAAAATTATCCGGTGACACATGCTCACCGGAAGTCCGACTACCCATCATTCATGTCTTGGGCATGTTGGGGGTGAGTGTGCCTATCCTCACACACACCCCCCTCCTCCTTGGGTCTAGGGGCTGCCCATGGGGTAGTGCCGCTGAGCAATAACACCAAAATTAAATGAATGCTTCTTCTCCTAGTAAACACCCAAATTGGAGTTAATCCATATAAAATTTGGTTTTTTGAAGTTTGGATTAAAAAATCCGAAAAAATACGTATTAAATCTGAAAAAATCATGGGAGCACACTTTTGACATTGTTTTTTCGATATTCATCCCGAGGGTCCCGTTTTTCCCGTAAAAGGGCCAAGAAACACGTGAAATTTTTGAAGTTTGGATAAAAAAATCCGAAAAAATACGTATTAAATCCGAAAAAATCACGGGATCAAACTTTTGATATTATTTTTACGAATTTAATCCCGGGGGTCTCGTTTTTCCAGTAAAAATGCCACAAAAGTCGTGAATTTTTAAAGTTTGAATAAAAAATTCGAAAAAATACGTATTAAATCCGAAAAAATCACGGGAGCACACTTCTGACTTTATTTTTCCGAATTTCATCCCGAGGGTCCCGTTTTTCCCATAAAAATGAATCGGGAAACGTGAAACTTTTAAAATTAGCCCGAAAAAATGGGAAAAATGACTAAAGAATCTGGAAAAATATGTTGAGGTGTACTGTCCAACCCACCTTACGATTCGGAGTGTCGGTCCCGAGAAAAGACTATTTCAACGGATCTCGTATGTAGAGGGACTTTACTTCCTTTGAAAACATGTATTAAATCCATGTCGTGCTGGTCTCGTTTCGCCGTGAAATTGACACCATGCACTCCCCTACAACCCACAGACCTCCCCACAAAATTTGGATACGTTCGCTTAACGGGACCCGGGGGGTTGAAAAACGTCAACGGCTTGTTTTTCGGCCTTTTCGGCGACAGTCTCCGTTTTGCCTGAAATTTCTCTCATAGCTTTATTATGATGAGGAATGTCTATTCCAATAGGTTTCGACCCCAAATACCTAGTTCCGTGCCTCCCACGAACCCTCGCCTTGCCTTGTGTGGGCACTATGCCGTGCCTTGCCTTCCTTGTGTGCCTTGTGTGGGCATTAGGCCTTGCCTAGTGTGCCTTGTGTGGCCATTATGCCTTGCCTTGCCTAGTGTGCCTTGTGTGGGCACTATGCCTTGCCTTGTGTGGGCACGTAGGCATTCCTCACTATGCCATGTGTTCGTTGTGTGGGCACTATGCCTTGCCTCACTACGCCTTGTGTGCCTTTTGTGGGCACTAGGCCTTGCCTCGTGTGGGCACTATGCACCATGTTTTTGTCTACACATAGGGTAAAGCACACACAAGGTTTCATTCAACCCTCTTTTTCCATTTTATAGAGGATTTCATTCAAGCCTCGTTGCCACATACAATACCCCGTCGCGTATTTAAGTCGTCTGCAAAGTTGGAACGAGATTAACAAGCTCGTTATTCCCTCCCCGCCCATACGTGGCACGGATAATAGGGAAGTAAGACCTCCTCTCCCATACGTGGCGCGGTTTATCGGGCTTGGATAGGATCGGGTATGGGTGGCCCAAGACACGGTACGGGGAAAATCGAAAATTATCCGGTGACACCTGCTCACCGGAAGTCCGACTACCCGTCATCCATGTCTTGGGCATGTTGGGGGTGAGTGTGCCTTTCCTCACAGACACCCCCCTCCTCCTTGGGTCTAGGGGCTGCCCATGGGGTAGTGCTGCTAAGCAGTAACACCAAAATTAAATGAATGCTTCTTCTCCTAGTAAACACCCAAATTGGAGTTAAGCCATACAAAATTTGGATTTTTGAAGTTTGGATTAAAAAATCCGAAAAAATATGTATTAAATCTGAAAAAATCATGGGAGCACACTTTTGACATTGTTTTTTCGATATTCATCCCGAGGGTCCCGTTTTTCTCGTAAAAGGGCCAAGAAACACGTGAAAATTTTGAAGTTTGGATAAAAAAATCCGAAAAAATCACAGGAGCAAACTTTTGATAATATTTTTCCGAATTTAAACCCGGGGGTCCTGTTTTTCCAGTAAAAAATGCCTCAAAAGTCATGAAATTTTGAAGTTTTGATAAAAAAATCCTTAAAAATACGTATTAAATCCAAAGAAATCAGGGAGCACACTTTTGACTTTATTTTTCCGAATTTCATCCTGAGGGTCCCGTTTTTCCCGTAAAAATGAATCGGAAAACGTGAAACTTTTAAAATTAGCCCGAAAAATGGGAAAAATGCCTAAAAAATCTGGAAAAATAGGTCGAGGTGAACTGTCCAACCCACCTTACGATTCTGAGTGTCGGTCCCGAGAAAAGACTATTTCAACGGATCTCGTACATAGAGGGACTTTACTTCCTTTGGAAACATGTATTAAATCCATGTCGTCGTGGTCTCGTTTCGCCGTGAAATTGAAACCATGCACTCCCCTTGAACCCACAAACCTCCGCACAAAATTTGGATTTATTCGCTTAACGGCACCCGGGGGGCTAAAAAATATGTACGACTTATTTTTCGGCTGTTTCGGCGACCGTCTCCGTTTTGCCTGAAATTTCTCTCATAGCTTTATTATGATGAGGAATGTTTATTCAAATAGGTTTCGACCCCAAATACCTAGTTTCGTGCCTCCCACGAACTTTTCGACAATTTGACTCTTTGACGAGCAAATTTGGCTTGTGACCTCCGAAATCTCCACATTTTCAACCCAAATGTTTCCTGACGTCATTATATGGTCATATAAACCCAAGGTACAATTATTGGCAATTGTTCGGAAAATTTTCTAGAGACCTCATTTCGGTGATGTGTATTTCACGTTTTTCGACCAAAAAATGACATCTCGGTGACTCGGGTTGAATTTGTCCAGAATTTCCGTCACAACTTCTAGGTCATGAGAAATGACTACTCCGACACTTCGGACCCAAATTCTAAGCATAATACCTCGTTTTTTCTTTGACGGGACTCAAAAGTCCGCCGTATGGACCCCAAATCTTTCTTGGACGCATTATATTACCATATGAACCCAAGTACAAATTTTGGCAATTTTTTCGAAGATTGTTCGGGGACCTCATTTCGGTGATGTATAATCCACGCTTTTCGGCCAAAAAACATGTCTCGGTGTCCCGGCTCGATTTTGTCTAAAGTTTATGTCACAGCTTCTATTTCATGAGAAATGACTACTCCAACAGTTTTGGACCCAAATACTAAGCGTGCTACCTCTACGACTGTTTCGACGTTTGATCGATTTTCCTTTAACCACGACTTTAAAAGTCCGCCGTATAGACTCATTTGGATCCCAAATCTATCTTGGATCCATTATATTATCATAAGAACCTATGGTACAATTTTTGGCAATTGTTTCGAAAATTGTCCGGAATCCTCATTTCGGTGATGTTTAATCTACGTTTGTCGTCCAAAAAAACATGTCTCGGTGACCTGACTCGATTTTGTCAAAAATTTCTGTCACACCTTCTAGGTCATGAGAAATGAGTACTCCAACAGTTTCCGACCCAAATACTAAGCGTGCTACTTGCTACGACTATTTCGATGTTTTATCGATTTTCCTTTGACGACGACCTCAAAATTCCTCCGTATGGACTCATTTGGCCCCCAAATCTTTCTTGGACAAATTATATTACCATATGAACCCATGGTAGAAATTTTGGCATTTTTTCGAAAATTATCCGGAGACCTCATTTCTGTGATGTATAATCCACGCTTTTCGGCCAAAAAAACATATCTCGGTGACCTGGCTCGATTTTGTCTAAAATTTGTCACACTTTCTAGGTCATGAGAAATGACTAATCCAATAGTTTCGGACCCAAATACTAAGCATGCTACCTCCTACAACTGTTTCGACGTTTTATCGATTTTCCTTTGACGACGACCACAAAAGGCCGCCATATAGACTCTTTTGGACCCCAAATCCTTCTTGGACCCAGTATATTACCATATGAACCTATGGCAAAAAGTTTGGAAACTTTTTCGAAAATTGTCCGGAGACCTCATTTCTGTGATGTATAATTCACGCTTTTATTTAAAAAACAGGTCCTGGTGACCCGGCTCGATTTTATTTAAAATTTCTATCACACATTTTAGGTCATGAGAAATGAAAACTCCAACAGTTTTGGAACCAAATACTAAGAGTGCTACCTCCTACGTCTATTTCGACATTTTATCGATTTCCCTTTGACGATGACATCAAAAGTCCGTAGGATGGACCCATTTGGACCTCAAATCTTTCTTAGACCCATTATATTACCGTATAAATCTATGCTACAATTTTTGGCAATTTTTTCGATTATTGTCCGAAAACTTGATTTCGGTGATGTAGAATCCACGCTTTTCGACCAAAAAACCTCTGGAAACATGTATCGGCGACCCGACTCGATTTTGTCTAAAATTTCTGTCACACCTTCTAGGTCATGAGAAATGACTACTTGAACAATTTCGGACCCAAATACTAAGTGTAAAACCTCCTACGACTATTTCGACGTTTAATCGATTGTCCTTTGCCAAAGATCTCAAAAGTCCGCCGTATGGACTCATTTGGACCCCAAATCTTTCTTGGACCCATTATATTACCATATGAACCTCTGGTAAAAATTTTGGCATTTTTACGAAAATTGTCCCGAGACCTCTTGTCGGTGATGTATAATCCACGCTTTTCGACCAAAAAAAATGTCTCGGTGACCCGGCTCGATTTTGTCTAAATTTTCCGTCATACCTTCTAGGTCATGAGAAATGACTACTCCAACAGTTTTGGACCCAAATACTAAGCGTGCTACTTGCTACGACTATTTCSACATTTTATCGATTGTGTGTGGGCACTATGCCTCGTGTGCCTTGTGTGTGGGGACTATGCCTTCCCTTGCCTTGCCTTCCTTGTGTGGGTACTATGTCTTGCTTTGCCTAGTGTGCCTTGTATGTGGGCACTATACCTTGGTTTGCCTTGCCTTCCTTGTGTGCCTTGTGTGGGCACTATGCCCAAATACAAGATAGGAAATAACAGTGAATTAAAAGTAAATTGTCCAAACAAACAAAAAAACCAAATTTGAGAATTGAAAAAAATACGAACAGAAATCGTGAACAAACCAAGATCTCGCAAATATCAAACAAAATAAATCAAAAAACACCAGATCTATATAGTAGAAAAATAGCAAACCCAAAAATTATATTAAAAAATTAAAAAAACAAAAAAATACCAAGGAAAGGACCAGCGACGACGAAAAAACAAAAAAAAAGCGGATTAAAAAACCCAACATAAAAAACGAATCCGATTTTTTGGGTTTTCGAAAACCAACATAAAAAAAAGATTTAAAAACCAACAAAATGGAGAAATTCGAAAACCAACATAAAAGACAAAAAATGAAAAAATAAAAACACAACAAACATACCCTAAAAACGAAATTCAAAATTAAATCGAACAAAAATCATAAATCAAAATTCAAATTACACAAAAAATGAGAAATCAATAAAACATAAACTTACCAAAACACGCGGCGCAAGGAGAGGAGAAAGGGGAATAGCGGCGGCGCAAAAGAGAGGAGGGAGGAAAGAGGCGGCACGGATGGTGGAGATCAGAGTAGATCTAAATGAGAGTTGAGATAAGTGAAAGAAGAGAGAKGTTAGAGTATAGAAGAGATGAGAGGATCAGAGGAAAGAGAATGACAAGAGGATCAGAGTATGGAACATTTGGTGTGAGAGGAGAGAGAGTATTTAAGGTTTGTTATAGATATGTAAGCTAATGGATCGGTTTWGTGTTTGTGTTATTGGGCCCAATTATTTGTTGCGGGTATCCATATAACCGCAACAATTGTAATGTACTCAATTTTTTCCCTCTAATATGTAGTATTTGTTGCGGTTATTTAAAAAACCGCAGTATATATATTCTCAATAGATGCGCTTTTTAAAGCAAGTAGAAATGAGCCACATTCTATGAATGTTTTTTCTACTAGTGAATGGACTCATGAACCACAAATCTTCTCTGACCAGCTTTATTACAATATTGGAACTATGGTAACAAATGTTGTCAATTTTTTTCGCAAATTGTCCGGAGACCCATTTCGGTGGTATGATAATCCACGCTTCGACTAAACACATTCTGACCACAACGGCTCCGATTTTGTCTAAAAATTACTATCACCCTTCTAGTCATGAGAAATGAACTACTCACATAGTTTCGGCACACAGAATAGCCTAAGCGCCGGAAGCGTACTTCATACAACTATTTTCGACGTTTTATCATTTCCTTATGAAAACGACGAACCCCTCAAAGAACAGATCCGTACCGTATGGAACTAACATATATCGAGACCCACAAATATTTCTTATGGACCCCATTATATTTACCATAATAAACCAACTATGTAACAGACATTTTTGGCAAATTTTCGAAACTGTCCGGAAGATCCTATATTCAGATGATGTATAAAGTAGATCACGCTTCGGCCAAAAGAACACACAAAAATTGGCTGGCGACCACGCTTATAGACCGAAAATGGTCGGTAAACGGTGTCGGAATCACAATCGTCGTAATTAACCAAAAATTAATAACCGATATCGTCGTAAGGTTTCCGACCGATTACGACCGATTAAATCCGACCGATTTTTTTGTGAGGACAATGGAGTTAACTTACCAGACTTTCGGTCCTGATAATAACTCCATTTATCTATTTTTTAATTTTAAAAAATTGCCTCAATTACGGATCGAGATCGTTGTTTCGATCGTTATTCACTTCCAGATTATTTTTTTGGTTTTTAAAATTTCCCTTACGACCGAACATTGAACAGACTGATCGCGTGTTGAAAATTTGTTTTTTTTCGCTTTATCCATATAGTATTAAATGATATATAGATAATATTACAATAATTAGTTAATAATAAATCTAAAGGCTTATGCTGAAAACAACTGACAATAGCAGGAAGAAGTAGCACAACAGTTCAACAACTTAAATCATTTACCAATATGTGACTATACCACTATATATTGCATTCAATACAACATATAAAAAGAAATTGCTATTGACAAATAGTTTGAAGCTTGGGTAGAACGCTATTTGGACTAATCGCATTGGAGTTGGATTCCTACCAAAATAAATACCATTCCCCATAACAGTCACCTGCTGCAACACAAAATCTAATGAAGATCAGATCACGAAAAACTCAAATAGATAAACAATAGAAAGGGAATAAATTGTGAGAAACTATTACTTCTTTCTTCAAATTGTGAAGGCTGTAAACTAATTATCAAATAGCAGTTTGCAAATAGATTCACCAATCATTCCTCCCAAAACTCCTGTAAGTAAACGTATGAGTTTGCGAAATATTATAATATAGAACTTGTTCGGCTACAAAATAGATAATAAGTAGATTTTTAAATCAATTAAGGTTGCTAAAAATCAAATTACCATTCCACCGAGTCCGTAATTAAATCCAAAATAATTCCAGCAGGTAGCCCAATAGATAGTAACAAGCAATATTGAATGACAACAATGATATTGCGCATCCAGCTCCAATGGCAACCCCTAATGAAAGAAAGAGAGAGGCAAGTAGATAAGAAACACAATAGAATCAAAGAAGAAAGAAGAAAACAAATAAATTGAGTGAAAGATATGAAAAACTTGCCTGATAAAACTGGTTGAAGACTATTGATAGAATCTGTGAGGCCAACAAAATGGAATCCTTGTAGTTTCGGCGACAGCATCGCTTGATGTAAAAGAAAGGGAAGGAATCTCTAGTTGCCAATACCACTAACATGGCAAGAACCTGTGCCAACAGAATTACAAAACTACTGTTACAGTGATTTTTTTGCTTGTCTGTAATTACCAGCTCCAAGTTCATTGATACTCTTACACTGTCAAAAACAAAATAAGTACAGAATAAGGATGAAATTCTAAAATTTTTTTTGCAGAATCAAGAATTTACAATTAAGAAATGAGCACTCTAAATTACCAGAATAAAGTTGATTTTAGTCATATACATTCGTAGTGGTGATGGGACATTTATCAAGTAGATGGGGAAATTGCAAAGTTACCTGATGGCAGCATGAAACCGATGCAATCATTGCATCCCATCCTTGTAGATTCATGCATACACCGGAAACAACATAAACCTGAATACATGAATCACAAAACTTGAAAAAGAGTGATGCAAATGGATTATGTATAATTTTTTTAAGTAGTTCATGAGAATGTCCATGATAATTGCTTAACAACTCCCTACATAGAAGATGCGTGGCCAGTTGGGTAAAAATCAAGTATGTTGAAGAAAAGTGGAAAAATAAAAGTTAGCATCACATTAGAAATTGTATGATAATTTTCTTGTAAAATTACAAAAAAAAACAAATACTTTCCTATTGCCACAATAATAATGCCAGCAACGGTGTATGAATGCAAGATACACTGATAAAAGATGAAATATATGCCAAACAAAATAAAGTCAGGAAAAAAATCAAGAGAAACTTACCAAATGGGATTGCACTACAATACCAAAGGGTATGAATCACAATCACACTCCAGCAATCATCAAGTACCAAAAACTCCAGGCTACAAAGAACAATTAAATAAGTCAAATTCCAACATTAAGAAGGACATATTAAAACAAACTTTATGGGTTCCAAAAAGCTACTTGAAATCTTCTTCGTAAATTGTAATGTGTTGACATATTAGGCAAAAGCAKAACTTAACAGACTCAAAATATCAAAATTAAAAGAGAAGACAATGTACCATAACATAACAGYTGATGCCAAGGAAAGCTTCACAAAACCCCACAAATCAGCAAATGCTAGCCTGGAGAATCCACTCCACGCACCATCTGATTTTGTGATAAAGATATATAGAAGCTGCARAATGACAATTARMCACCATGAAATATTGAGGACTTTTGTATAGGGAAGTGGAAAGCATAGCAAAAGAGCTGAGGTATCAACCACACAACAAATTTTCCTGCGTTCAGCAAATCAAAAAAGCAATCAAATTAAAACGGTGATTTTCATTGTATTACTATTGAAAAATTAAAAAAATTGACAAGAGATAAAAATGAAAAGGTTAGAAACTTTTTGTTAAATGCACAGAACATACAGAGATTACAGACATACCTCTCGAGGCATGAGCGTCTTTAGAATCACTCTGCAACACACAAACACAAAGACAGAAACATGACAAAACATAAATGATACATCAAAAGTATAGTCTACTTATTATTTACTAGCTTGCTAATAAACTAGGTTGACTACTTAGTTCTTAGGTATCATATATTAAATGTTCCCCATAGAGTATATTGCACGAACTATAATCTACTACTCTTACAACTCTATAACTATAATTTTGTTTTTAAAGTAAAAAATATCAACGAAATTCAACAAATAAAGCAGCAAGAACAAATAACTTAAATGCTTAAATGCTTAATGTTCAACCTAATTTTAGTAGCAATAGCAGAAAACTACAAACAAACCACCAAAACCGCGACAATGAACGTCATAAAACAGCACAGCAAAAATAGGCATCCACAGATTACTTAACCAAATCTGCCAGTTGAAATGGCTCATTAGAAAGTTTATTGCGTTAAATAATACAATACAACACAACTAATAAAAAACACTCATTGTGCAGTAGCATATYWAACATATCAAAGAAGTGGTCATTTACTTGAGTAACAGCTGCATATCAGGGCCTCGATACCRGAGCTCAATCAAWCTCGAATGTCCCGGGACCGAATACGTGTTAAGGCAATCAATTAAAAGCCCCAAGCTCACCCCAAATCGAGGTCGTGCTTCARCAGCATACTCATAATTCTTAAACAACTGCAATAATCCCAATTCATTTCATTTCAGTTAATTTAATATATTAATCCCTAAATTAGGTCATCCCCATAAAATACAAAATCTTACTCGAATTCAAAATTCAAGTAGATTTGTCATAGAAAAACTGAAAGGATTCAAATTAAAACCTCTTTTTGAAGATAGACTTTAGCTTGAAGACAACCAGTCTCTTCTACAATCAAAACGACGCCGTGTTTGGTCAATTCGACCACCTGAAGATAGAAAAGAAAGAACAAACATTAAATTAAAATCGTAAAAACACATTTTAGAAACCCTAAATTAATTTAGCGAATTGAAAAAGAGGAATGGGAATTGAAGGAAATGAGACGAAAACCTGAGGTCATTTTTTAAGCAATTTAATTGAATTAAGCAACAAAGATAAAACCCTGAAGTTCATCTCCAAAACCCTAAAAAT
>SNQN01005871.1:29600-41860 GCA_008642245.1 Bassia scoparia
CCTCAAACGCACATATCGGCCCTCGGTAGTGCCTCGGGACTATGTAAGCCCGTTGTGGGCATGCCTTYGCGGCTAAGCCCTATTATTTCGACATTGTAGTGCTTAGGCATGGGGAGCTCCCCTCCCCATCCTTGGAGCACAACAAATTTCTTTTACCCGTGCGAGGGTTATCGTGCCATCGTCTCCTTTGGGTCGTGTTAAAACACTGTACACTCGTGCTCAAGTAGTACTTCCGTTAGACAATACGCAACACACACCTTTGCCTCTTTGCTAGGCTAATCCTTGCCCCTTAGKTCGTGCCGACACATGGCTATGTGTCTTCACAAAAATGCGGTAACAAACCTCCCCTACCAAAATGAGGCTGAAGTCCTTGTCAGCGCCATCTCCAATCGGTGACATTGGGTACACTAACATCGTGTATCCCTTATTGAGAACTTTTCTCAAGGGTAGGATCGTATCCCATGTTACGATATCCTGCACCTCCACTAATCGCATTAGTAGGTCTTGAAACATTTCCATGTTCAAATCCTCTAGATGGCAAGGTCATCGTAGCACCTCTTGGCAATCCATTCTCTTACCAAAAGTCGGCACTATGCTTGCCTTGCGTTCCTTGTGTGGGAATTATGCATTGCCTAGTGTGCCTTGTGTGGGCACTATGCCTTGCCTTGCCTTATGTGTGCAMTATGCCTTTGCCTTGCCTTCCTTGTGTGCCTTGTGTGGGCATTATGCCTTGCCTAGTGTAACTTGTGTGGCCATTATGCCTTGCCTAGTGTGCCTTGTATGGGCACTATGCCTTGCCTTGCCTTGCCTCACTATACCTTGTGTGCCTTGTATGGGCACTATGCCTTGCCTCGTGTGGGCACTATGCCTTGCCTCACTATGCTTTGTGTGCCTTGTGTGGACACTATACCTTGCCTCGTGTGGGCACTATGCCTTGTGGGCACTATGCAAAATGTTTTTGTCTACACATAGAGCAAAGCACACACATGGTTTCATTCAAGCCTCGTTCTCYATTTATATTGGATTTTAGGGTGTGTTAGGGRGAGGGGGAGGGAGGGGYGAATCGAAGCGACATAGGGCTGAATCTCAGTGGATCGTGGCAGCAAGGCCGCTCTGCCACTTAGAATACCCCGTCGCGTATTTATGTCATCTGCAATGGAGGAACGGGATTAACAAGCTCGTTATTCCCTCCCAGCCCATAAGTGACACGGATCATCGGGAAGTAAGCCCTCCTTGCCCATACGTGGCGCGTATCATCGGGCTTGGACAACATYGGGCTTAGGCGGCCCAAGACACGGCACGGGAAAAATCAAAAAATTATCCGATGACACCTGCTCACCGGAAGTCCGACTACCCGTCATCCATGTCTTGGGCATGTTGGGGGTGAGTGTGCCTATCATCAGGACACACACCCCCACGCTCTCATTGGTTCTACGGCTGATCATAGGTCAATGATAAACTGAGACACTCAACCCCCCATATATCTATATACCAGTTATTCAATAAAATAGAAGATTTAATCCAAACTTTCCCAAAAAACAATCATCAGGACATCCTAAATTACAAGTTTACTTGACCTTGACTTTCTATCTAAGTTACTCGAGGTTTACCACGAAAATTCCAGAATGGATGATTTACTACTTATGCCTCTAAAGTTCTCAGCAACAACAGCATAATAAGATTCAGCAGCTTCCGCAATTAAGTACGTACCTTGATAAGAAGTGGGGAAAAGCACTTTATGACCTCAAATCACCGCCTCGACAGAAGCTTCCTAAAATTTAGCAAACTTGAAATCAACCACACTGATGACCGCTTTGAATTTCAGCAAAATCCTAAGTGTATAAATCAGATATGCATACAAAAAGTTCACTATATGTCTTTTTCCTCAAACAAAACCACCACATTAGAATACAGCAAGTACAGTATTGAAATAAATAAAACTAATTTTAAATCAAGGAAATTCGACTATTTAATTACTTTATAAATCTGGAATTTTCTATTATTCATACTAAGAACAATTCCAACATTCAAAACATGTTTTACTACGGATCCAAATATATAAAAATATTAAAACACCATGACATATATGTAGAACATAACCACAATATCGTTATTTAAAACCACATAAACATTCAAATATTCATGCAAATTCTGACATTTAATCAAATTGTCAAAAGACAATCGTAGACTGCATCATATATAACTTGTCTAAACAGTTTTATTCTACAAACAAATTAAATCATCAAATTCCAAAATACACTTATAAATAATGCTGAAATTTTCTATTTAAGCCCCTAACAAATTCATTCTTGTCATAATTCAACCATCTTATAGGCAGTATTAACAATCCCAAATCTCTTCAACCAATCTCCCATTTTTAAAGCCCTAATTCAAACCTTATTTCAAATCTGAAAGTTTTTCTCATTGAAATGTCAAGCAGTCTATATTAACCTTCTAGATAACTTTCACGAGTTAATTGTATTATGATTGTTATAACTTTAACTCAACTCAATTATACTGAATGGAGGAAAGTAGAGAGAAGGGGGGAGAGCGAGAGGCGATGCGGTGGTTGGTCGATTGAGGCAACACGGTAGGCATCGGCGCATTGTAGCTGTTGTGTGGTGGCCGCACAGCAGTAGACAATAGGCAGTGAGCACGCACGATTCTCTCTTTCTCTTCTCGTTTTTCTTTTTTTTTTTTAAAAAAAAGAGATGAATGAAGGCTTCCAGACGTCGTGCTAAGAGTAGGTGCGATAAAAAAAAAAAACCTTTTAATTCTTTAGGTTTTCGTTCGTCAATTTTGTTTTTATTATGCCATGGTCCGACTTGTATTTGGTCCGAACATTGGCAGTGTCATTCTCTGTCCTAGAATGTGGACAGATTTTAGCCCCAAATGGATCCTGGTCTCGGTCATCGTTATTTTTGGTCGGAAAAGCGTGGATATACTCACCGTAACTGAGGTCTCTGCGGCAATTTTCGAAAATGCCAAAAATTTTACTAGGTTTATATGGTATATTATAGGTCCAAGAAGATTCGGTGGTCCTAAAAATCCATACGGTGGAGCTTTTGGGTCGTCGTCAAAGGAAATCGTAAGACGTCGAATCAGTGGATGGAGGTCACGCTTAGTCATTTGGGGTCGAACATGTGTCTTTCTCATGACTTAGAAGGTGTGACAAAATTTTGACAAATTGAGTGGGTCACTGAGAGCTGTTTTTTGGCGCAAAGCATCATCACCGAAATGAGGTTCGCAATTTCGAAAAATTGCAATTTTTACATAGTTGATTTATGGTAATATAATGGGTCCAAGACATTGGGGTCCAATGGGTTCAACGTGGGCTTTGAGGTCGTCGTCCAAGAAAATCGATAAAACGTTGAATTCGTTAGAGGTGTACGCTTAGTATTTGGATCCGGAACTTGTGGAGTAGTCATTTTCTCATGACCTGAAGGTGTGACAGAAATTTAAGCAAATTGCTGCGGTCACCGGCATTTTTTTGCCGAAAGACGATGGATTATACATCACCGAAATGAGGTCTGCTGACTAATTTTCGAAAAAATTTCCAAATTTTTAATGGTTCTATGGTAAAATGGGTCAAATAGATTTGGGGTCCAATGAGTCCATACGGCGGACTTTTGAGGTCGTAGTCAAAGAAAATTCGGTAACTACATCTGTTTTACTCATACAACCTAACTGTTTGCTTGCTTCTGACATTTCCATGCGCTGTACACTAAAATAGACACTTTGTCCATACTTACTCGCCCAGCTGAAGTAGAGTCTTTCCTGCTAGCTTCGGCCTTGGTCCCTTCTACCTGAGTCTCCTTCTAACACTGTTACCACAGGGCTTTGAACGTTGGCGGGAAACGTGACGCACAACAACCGCCAGACTCGCGCTCTCCTTTTGAACGAATTTGCTAGCAAATCAAGTCTGATTTGACACCTATCCAAACAAACCTTCCAAACACATATCACTAACCGGCTACAGACACCTAATTAGTCCATAAAAACCTTATTGCAAAACTTTTGTCCTACTGGTTGGCCTTTCTTCATAGGATCTCCCATCATGGTCTCAACTATGGGTGATTTTGAATAATGGCATCTGCAAGCTCTTGGTGACCCCTACATTATCTCTCTCTTAAGAGATTCTACTTCCAATGGGATTGACACCAGATTTCTTCCACACAAGTTCATCGCACTATATGTCTACCTAAATAGGCCTGGTCTCTTAGAACTCTCTCTCAACTTCTCTCTTTGTCTCCTATCCAATGGCGCTTTGGTTAGATGATATCATTCTGCAAACTTCTCTGACTAGACAAAGAACCAAATGAGGCTGGGTATTTAGAACATCTCTTTATCCTTCTGTGAGTAGAACACAAAATAGATTTATCCCTTGGGATTCCCTCTCGTTGAATTCTTCTCTCCCATTGCTTTCACCCTTCAAATTCGCTCCTCAACATAGATGACTTTAACCATTCCCTTTTGCAAAGCCTCCTCATCCACATGAACTGCATTTGCTTATAGTTGGCTGGTAGCTGCTTCTCTGAATAACCTAACCTTTAAATTTATTTTAGCAAGAGCCAAATCATCTTTCTGTCCCTTGTTTGTGTTTRGGTTGCTATCCCTTTGTCTAGTTTCTACCTCCTGGACATCTTGGTCTGAACTTGGCACCTTCTCAATCTTGCTCTTCAGTTGGACCACTTTAGGCTTGCCTAACTTGGTCGAGACTGCAACAATAGAGGACATTCGAGGAAGAGTAACTAGTCCCCTCCTCTTTTAAATTTAGACTTCTAACGTCTAGGTAACCAACTTGGATTGTTAGGGATAACTTCTAAAGGTTTCTTAACGGTACTCATTAGGGAGGGTGAATTGGGTGYCTATTAAAAATTTTCGATTTGTACAGTTCTAGTAGAGTAGACTAGTAGGACTGGTCTTGTAGCGGAATAATAGAATAATTAGCAAACAGTATAAAGCAATAAACAAAGGCACACAAAATTTAACGAGGTTTACCTTACTTTGGGTTACGTCCTCCGACCCTAGTTACTTTTATTAATTCTAGCAACTCTCACTCTCAATATATGTGAACTCACACACAAAATGACACCCCACACTCATTCTAAGTGTGCTAACTTCGCACTTGACCTAACAAGCACTCGCAACTGAACTCACAATTGCTACCTAATCACCAACCCTTACGTTGGTGATTAAACTCAAAACAATCTTTCTGAATTACTCACTTGATGAGTTTACAAGAGTATAATAATCGCTCAATATGAGTTTACAAGAGTATTATACTTGCTCAATCTTAGACTTAAGGCTTTTTCCTCCTCTCAATGATAACTCTTTTATGAACGTGGAGAGAAGTAYGCAACGTGAGAATGCATGCACTGAATATTTATAGCCAAAGTCCTAGTAATTACTTGATGTCGGAAACCCTAAATATGCAAAAACCTATACAAATATTTTTTTCATATTTTTAGGAATGTTACATAAGATATTATTTCTTACTTGACAAAATAATATCTCATGTTGCCTTAATTTCAACACAAGTAGTTACCAAATATTCTAAAAATAAATCCTCACCAAGTCATCTTGAAGTTTCCAAAAATACGTTTTAAGAAAACTTTCCAAAAATCTTTTCTTAGTCGACAAGATGATCCGTGTTGTGAAAACAGTAGAACTATTTTCCCAACTGGTAGTGTCAAAGCCAACTGACCGACTGGTCTAGTTGTTTTCAACCCTACAAAGGAAATAGCCCTTTGTCATCAATCAATAATACAAGCAATCATCAAACATACTCATGCACTTATACAACAAGAAGACTTAATCTTATCCTAGAACTAATCTTCATTGTTCTTCAACTTCTCGAAGCTTTCCTCGATCCTCATTATGAAGTTGATCTTCTCGAGTCTTCCTTGATGGACTATCTTGCTTCAAAAGTTGGAATACTTGTATGCMAACACATATAACACTTTGCACAATATAACTTGTTAGCATATTATCACAATCTTTCAAGTCACCAAGARCAGTTCCTCACCTGTTCAAACTAGTTGTATTCATCAAATCAATGTACCTATTCTTGCAACTGTTTGTCATCACTCAAACCACTAGGGAACTCAACAACTCAACACTTTAGTCCTTCTAACTCATAAGTAACATGTCAAGCACAAGAAGGACCATAGAGAAGCGTAAATTCTTCGGGCCTTCCATTCATTTATTCTTCGGGGAAATCTACAACGTCCATATATGTCTAAGCCTTCTGGCTGCCCATTCTTCCTTCATGAATTTATCACTGCAAGTACATTGCCGTTGCGCCTCATTATTTTCCACCCTCTTACTCTTTGGGTTGAAAATGAAGCAACGACCTCCAAACTTGTATTCCTTACTTGAGATTTTAACCCATCTGTCCCATCTTTTTGTTTGATGAAGCCCTTGAAAGTCTACACTGTATGATTGTTGTGACGTCCGCCATATGAATATGCCACCTACCCATGTTATAGTTTGCGTAGTCTTGGTTCTTGCATTTTGAACGATTAGGGACTTCTTCCTTCACAGAAATGTTCATAACAGTTTCTACAACAATATGCTACATTAGAGTTCTTGCATGTCCCAAAATAGAGAACAGCATTAAGCATCAATACCAACCATATACAAATCCATCTTCAATACTCTGTTCCTAACTCTGATAAGAATTCAGTATCCAAATTTCACAAGCATTTGCACTTTTTTCAAAGAAAATTGTAATATTCCTTTTATCGCATTTCGTCCTGATCCTATTCTTGAAAATTACACCAAGCGTTTAGTCTTATCATGTGAAAGCATCATGCATTTAAAATAAACTTTTCCTTTTATTTCGTTTGGGATCTCCTATCCTTCACTGTTACCCATAGTTAATCTTCTTGAACTTCAGAAAGCCAATCAAGATTTCATCACATTTTTTACATCAAATGTGACTCTCTTTCTTGCATTAGTTGTTGCACAGTCCTTCTTTTTTTGAATACCTTTTGTTCACTAACTACTGGGTGACCACTTTGAATGGGGGCCCCTGGACAAAATCACCAATTGCCACACTCCACGCTAATCATCATCCTGATCTGGCTCTCTTATGTGCAATTGGCATAGTTGGCATAATTTTATGTTTGCGTTTTTGACTCTTCAGCCAAAACCCATCTTTCATAATGCAAACTACGTTCGCAGCAGAGCACAAAATCAGTGGAAATGAACCCTCAAACTTCTGCTAAAAGAAAAGACAACCCTTTTTAGTTCGGACATATATTAACAAACCTCAAACTCTGACATCTGATTCTTAGCTCTCTAAACCTAAGCAATGTAACTCATCCCACGAAGGCTCCCCTTTGTCCTAGGCTATCTTGGCTAAATCTCCAATGAAACCCCAACTTCACTCTAGTAAAGTGGCGGACAAATAATCTGCCAAGTTTGTATAGATGTTAACGCGAAAGGATGCAGTAAACCAAGCAGAAAGCAAGTCCTAGTGAGAGAACTAGAAGTAATCTCGTTGAAATACATCACACTATCTTCTAGCTTCCACATTGGTAGTTAACCCTGGACCAAATGTTCTTACCAGTAAACACCGATCGTCGCTAGAGAATAAGGGAGAGAATTCAGGAACCTTGGAACCCTAAGAAAAAGGGGTACATCCTGCTAATCCATTTCAAGAATAAGAATTACAAGTCTCTCCTCGAAAAAACCAGCATGGTGTCCTATGGCCCTCTAGATTCATCTCCTCCACTTGCCTAACGGAGAGTCATCGATGAGCCTGCACCCATGATGAGCACTGGAATTCTAATCTGTCCGTGTGGGTGGCTAATTATCCTGTAACAGGCAGGATGAGGTTCTCTCCATAAGGGTTCTAGTTATATCTGACTTTAAGTTGGAAGCCTATAGTATTACTAGAGTTTGTGTTCGCCATCACCCCATGAGGTCCACATAGGGACATCCACTATGCATTGATAACCCTTAGCCGCCTAGAGATTTACCGAGGAGATGCATTTGTTAGGAATAACGCCTATGTTATAACCTTGATTCCCATTTGTGTGGAAAGGCGCGTTTGTGTATGCGCTCATGACAGGAGGGATATGAATTTAGTTGAGGTAACAACATTAAGTTGCATTTGAAAAACCGCCACTAGGTGGGCAATACCCCTGCCAGTTCCATACTTCGTTCACTCCTAAGCCGAAAGTTGTTCGTGTGGTGCTGGAACGGTTCCCATTGATGAAGTTAAAGGAATAATAATTAGCAAGTAACGGAATAGAAGTAAGGTCTAGGATCACCATGGCTATAGCTTATAACTCATAGGCCTGACCCTAAGGGGCCCGTTTCTCTCCTCTTTGGTCTTGTCCCATTCGGCATCTGAGAAGGATAGCTTCTTGATACTGTCTGAAAGGCCCAAGGACATTAGCCTCCCATCAATGTTTGTTCTAGGAAATCCAAGGGTGTTCTTCCCTACGGACATTTTTGACACTTATTCCTAGGCATTGTGGTGGTTAACAATCAGTCCAACCGTTCATTCATTCGATTGATGGTTTCCTCCACTAAGGCTCCAAGACTACACCTCACCGTCAGTTGCAATCCGTCTTAGATAACGCCACATTAGTAGCCATTACTAACTGTCTCGTTGAATCATAATATAATCATAATGCCAACTGTCTGGTAACACCACCTGTGTGTGAGTGGAGCCTCAAAGTTTTGAACTCGACGGTTATCACCCTAGTAGTTTCGCATTTCATACCCCGATGGTTTTTCTTCAAGTCTTTCAAAAGGCTTGTAACAATATCCATGTATTGCGTGTAATAATGAATTGAGCAAACCCCTAGTTGAGGATGTGACACGGAGGTATTTGGCGGTCGTTGAATTCAACAAAACCTCTTGATGTAAACAAAAATTTATAAAACCTAACAGACTTGATACAAAAGTATAGCGAGTATGCAACGGTCTTACCTAAGAGAGGCTAGTCGTTTGGTTGAGTTTTTACACTTATGTTTGGGATGGAAAACGAATGTTGAAGTTGAAAATTGCTAGAACGAGAAGTAAGCTAGGGAATTAACGATTTGAAAACAACTAACACAGAGCACTTAGGAATACTAGCTTGCCCAACTATACAGAGGATTTGAATGCCAATCAAAGGTTTAGTCTCAATTAAACATTAAAGCAATGATGATCTTAGTTTAGCAAAATAGTTGGAATCATCACCCAAGTCATTCCACTCTACCAAACTTGTTCAAACCAAAGTCCCCTTCAAGTTCTCACAATAATTAGTCAAAAATTGATTAAACCAATTGATAAGTGCCAAAAATGGTCACATTTAGGCACTTATTTCTTCCTTATTTTGGCCAATATGTGTGTTTTCGATATCATTTCACTAACCTTATGTTTAGTTTTTCACTTTGTAAAGTTTTGTTGAGCTTTGTTGGTTTTTAGTGGTTTTTATAGGTTTTTCAATAGTTTTCTCTTCTTTTCTATTCTTGTACACTCAATTGCAAGTATTGTGAATGATTGCAATATGCCTAGGTGTGCGCATGCTAGTTTTGGGCCTTTCTACTTGTTGGCATATTTGTGTTTGCTTAAGTTGAGCTTTAAGGCACTTGAACTCTTACTCTAACACATTCTTCGAGACATATCTTTTTTCACACTTTGAATTTGCAGGTGAGACATTTTGTGTTGGAAAGTAGACTCCGAGATATTTACAACGGTATATTACAAGCTACAATCCAATCACCGAGCAAGAAGTTATGGCCATTTCAAATTGAGTAGTTCAGTTAGAGCCAAGCAATAGGTGGCCCGCGCGGCCCGCACCTGCAGGACTTCAATTGGATTTCCAGAATGAAAAATGAGCGAGTGCGAATTATGAAAATTGACCCGCGCATGACACTCGCTTCGAGGCACGACCCGCGCCTGTAGCTTCTTCATTTTCCATATTGTTTTTGGAGCGGGGGCGCATATCGAGAATCAGCCCACGCACGGCCCGCGCATGGCCTGCGCCTGCAGCTTCCTCTCCTCGATTTTCCAAAATGTTTTTGGAGCGAGCGCGCTTTTCTAGGATGGCCTGCGCATGGCCCGTGCATGTGTGTCAGCCCAGTTTCGTTGACTTTTAGACGTTTGATCCGCATTTGACTTGACTTTAGAGGGGTATTTAGTACATGTTGGAATTAGTAATGGCATTCTTGTAATATTTATGAGTTTTTAATTGAGCCATGTATATATAGTTTTAGGAGAGAGAAACAAAGAAGTAGAGAATTAGATTAGAATTTTTTGATTTACATTTTCAGAAATTTTCTTTTCATCTTCATCTTCTTCATTCTTCCTTTGTTAGGAGAGCGAATAGCTTGAAGTTCTTAATAGATTTTGCTCTAGTTTCCTCAATTCTCAACCATTTGTAGCAAATTTTATATGCTTTCCATCTGATTTTTCAAGGTAATTTCGATTCTAGCATTTTTTTTAAATTCTAATATAGTTTACTTCATGTTTTTGCACATTTACGAATTTCTAGGTTTTGTGGGTTTGTTTGTTGCTTTTGATTTCAACTTCTTTTGCTGATAGATACTTTCCCCCTTTGTTTGTGATCATTTTGCAAGAAATTTCGTTCAATTTGGTTTAGTTTAGAGTGAGTTCTTGAATACCCATTTATAGCTTTCAATTACTTGTTTTCATGGCAAATTCCTTGTTTTCTTCATTCTTGCTTTTGTTGTTTTCATGCTTTCAATAATGATTAGTGGGTAGATTACTAGCTTAGGAGTGCTAGGAAACCCATCTATAATCTATTAGTGTCAAGATGATGTAAAATACTCTTTCCAACCATCATTATTGTAAAAACTGTGGTTTCTCTACCTTACTTTGCTTTGGATTTGGCCACCCAAGGTTTTGGGAGTGAGAGTTGCCTTGATCAACCTTTGCAAGGGATTGCAAGGCTTGATCCACCCATTTTCAACTATTTCTTGTGAGAGCTTAAGGGGACTTGGGTTTAAGCAAGATTTGGGAGTGTTGGATAATTCGAGAAATGATTCCAACCAATTTGCTAAACTAAGATCACAATTACCCCCATTATTGGATTGAGATAATTACTTTGATTTGTACAAATTCCTTTCATATAAATGGGCATAACTAGTATCTCCTAAGTGTTTATGCATAATTGTTTTCAAAACCCTTGTTTCTAGTTCACTTGTAGCTTTAACTTTCAAAAATCAAAATTCAAGTTTGTTTTCTCCCCAAATTTGGTTGATTAAGCTCTAGTACTCAAATTGATCCTTCCTCGTGGTTCGACCCTTGACTTGCCTACTATACTAGTATAATTACAAGTTTTGGAATTATAAATCTTTGTTTGATAGCCTCTACCTTAGAATCCAATGACCCTTGGTTTGAGACACGTCACCAATAGCCTAAACAACCCCTCCAATCCATTGCCAAGGTTGAACAAGCCAAACTCTCCCTCTCAAAGCCTTGGGTGGCCAAATCCAAAACCAAGTAAGATTGAGAAACCACAATATTAGGAACAATGATTGTTGAAAAGAGATGATAATATCATTTTGGCATCAGTGGATTATAGTTGGGCTCCCTAGCATCCCTAAGCTAGAAAACTACTCACAAGGCATTAMTGAAAGRAAGAAAATAACAAAAATAGCAAAAGGAATTATAGAATTGAAGCAACAAAAACCAAAGCAAAATAAGGTATTGAATAACTTGCTCCAATCTAAACCAAAATCAATAATACAAATATCAAAAGACTCACAAACACACTGAGATTCAATCTATCAACAAATGGAATCAAAGACTAAAGTATTGAAGAAGACCCACAAATACCTAAAAAATGAGAATGCTCAAAACATGAACTAAACCAAAATTGAAAACTAATGCAAGAATTAAAATTACCTCGAAAAAATGATTGAATTTCATATAAGACTTGCTAAAATTGGTTGAGAATTGAATGAATTAGAGCCAAAACAAGATGAAGAACAAGTAACTTTCTCTCTCCTAAAACTATGAACAAAGGAAGAAGATGAAATGAAATTTGGGAGAAAACTAAAATCTAAAATCTGAAAATCGTATTGAAAAATGAAATTACCACGAATTGCTTACTACTAGCTTCTGAATCTAACTACTACTTATTACTACTTACTTAATTCTGTCTCCTAAAAACTATARATACAACTCAATTACAAAGCTTACAATATTTACAAGATTGTCATTACTAATTCCCAAATGTGCAAATACACCTCAAGAGTCAAGGTCAAAGCCAGTCAAATGCAAAAAAGTCA
>SNQN01005872.1:0-41859 GCA_008642245.1 Bassia scoparia
AGTCGAGTGTGAACGGGTCTGAGGGACTCGTTGAATATGATGTTCGTGGTAGCGCGCGAGTGTAGGGGAATCGCGCGGAGAACATTCTAAGGATCACGGACTGTTTTATGCCTCAAACTTCGGTGGACTCAAAGGCCATAGTCCCTCTAAGAAGCTAGCTGCGAGCGACACCTCCGCTAGCTGTTAGCAGGCGAGTTGCTCCTCATGAAAGGTATATTCACACGGAATTAACCAGACAATCGATCCACCAGACTATAGAAAAGGCGTTTGGTACCGACCAAACAATGGACCCACTAACGTACACAGATCAAGAGTAAGCTTTCCAAGTCTGCTCGTATCCTTACTATGTTCTGGGGATCGGGTGATCAAAAGATGTAGTGTTCCCGGTTGAAGTTCACAAAGTACTATGCTGTAACCAATTCGCGCAGGCTCCACTCCTGGTGTGCCCCATTCGCGTTGTGCTAATGTCCTTTAGGTGCCTTTTCTACTAGTCCGGTCTTCTAGCTGGATCAATTTACTCCACCTGTGAAAAAACGAAAATTTATTGGTGGAGTGCACATAATCTTCACTCAATTAAGTTTAGTGCCCACCGTGCGAGGCCGTGTCTCATAAAAAGAACACTCGGGCCCTAAACATGACTTATGACGAGCTGTGTGTGTAACCTATTAGGCACAAGCGACTACATTACGTATTGAATATATGGGTGTGGTGGACCACTTTAGGTGAATTACAGGATTATCATGTTGTTATAGGTAACGGTCGCTCTCATGAAACAGCGTTGATCCTCTATTTCAGTTTAATCTTGATTTACTGAGTTTAAAGTGATAGACACACAATCACATTCCGCGTATTTGTGTTATTGCAAGAGTAGTTGTTCAGTTAAAGTATTATCACATAAGAATACAACAATAGGAAGTTCCATCACTCACTCAAACTGATATGATTAAAATACGAAGCTATAAATAGTATACCATGCACCCGAACTCCTGGTCCAATTATCGCTCAATCATTACTCTAAATCTGCAAGAAAACAAAGTTAGTTTGTAAAACGCAATGAAACGAATCCTTTGCCTTTGAATCGATACACGTGAATAACACACGCAAAACGCACTTGTTGAAGTCCACCACCTATGATTAAAGAGGACAAGCGGGCAAATGGAGGTTCAAAGCCCCTATGATTGTGTAATTGTCCTATAGCTAGTATACAGAGCGTAAGGCACATGGATATTAAGGGTTCGATATTTTATGTTCACAATAGTAAAGAGTGATAGATAGAGTAGGATAACGAGAACCAGGCCAGACGATATTGACAAGGACAAAGGAGCGGCAAGGATACGCCGCGAAACAGATAGAAGAAGACGAAGAACGGAAAACGACGCTCGTGAATGTACACAACACGTGAGCGTACGAGTACTTTTCACGGTCGATATGCAACACATTTAAAAAGTGAGTTCTCAAGTAGTCCAACATCGTTCAGCGCTCTTTTAGTTAACTTAGCACAATAATATCTTATAAAAAATACATTACATAACAATGGCTCGTCTTATCGTTGTAGCTGGAAAATATTACACAAGAAAGCTTGGCGGAGATGATTAAGCATAGGCAGGTAGACAGTTGCCCTCAAACTGGATCCTTATCTCGTAGAGAGAATTCAACCTTTTATCGCTGGATTTAGCAGGGTAAATGCATATCATTCCAATTGGAAGAAGCAATCTAGGAGCCGTGATTATCGATGGTGTCACTTTATTGTCATCTACTTGAATATCCACATGAGCTAGCGAATATGGTACATATTTGCGCGCCTAGCTGCACGTTTTTTTCGTTAGATTGGGTTATGTTCACGTGTAGTAGTGACTCGAGAGGCTCATCGCTCGTCCGGACATAGGAAACGCCCGTAGATTCTCAAGTGTCAGCTCGGTACGACGAACACCGTCGAAGCCGTGCTCATGGTGACAGAAGCAAGGCAAAGGGGTATTTATAGGGCAGAGGCAAGTTTTGCATAGCAAAGAACATACCCACTCGAAAGTCGTTAGATTATAGGGCTTCAGGATGAGCGTATATACGGCAGGTGGGGCAGAAATTTGAATGATCCGTCGTCGCAAAGGCCGTGCGAGTCCGTCGAAGTTATCATGAATCATCAGAGGCAACGGGAGGGCCCGAGCGTGGCATGAATACTTTACGCTCATCTCTTATCTATGAGTAATGTCAATTATCCTCGTCCAGCTAAGCTCGGTTGTGCTTGTTGGAACGTTATAGGTTTATGGCTCAAAGAGATTACTAACGCTAAGGTATGTATTGAGCGCTAACGGTTATCGAGTAGCAGATGATATACCCGCTGGATGCACGAAACGCAGAACTATACTGATTCTAATATGGTACGCCTACTCGCAGTTCACACAGCTGCTGTATAGTATAGTGTCTGGTACTACAATATACTGCAACTTGGCTCTTAAGATCTCTTTGAGACTGCGAGACATATGACGTTAACTGGGCCAGGCTATCAACCAGGTAAGCATTCGCTTCTAGATTGTATCGATCAGGTCGTGCAACGTCGATTGAGTCCCTTCCACACTTAAAGCAACGGGTCAACTCGTGAACATTCGGAATTTGTCGTTCGCATCCTGTAGCTACTCGTAAAACGCTATACGATTTTATCGTTGATTCCTTGGGGATCATGCAATCGCGTATTCCGCAACATTCAATCCCCTCAACACCTTACGCACCATCACCACGCAACTATCCAAGAACCATTACCCTGTTCTGTAAGTGCATCTAAACATAAGCATATTCAGTGGGATGTATGAATACTTAGGATGATTTAGGTTTACGCTAACACACACCGCTAAGAGAAAGTTGGTGCAAAGGCCGGGTAAATATACTCACACACTTAGTAGACGCAAATATGATTCCTATCGACAGGAAAGTACTTAACACAGCGAATACGAACGTTGCCGCAAGGCAAATTGCACTTGGAGCAAAAATGAAGAGGTAAGCTGTCAACGGTTCAGTGCAAAACAAAGAGCCGCTCAACGACACAAACCAAATGACTAGTTCGCATGCGTAATCCTCTGCGACCGAGTACTTGTCTAATCACTTCGAACCAATTCCTTAGCACCATGGCTGAAAAAATATCTATTAAATGAAATTTCTAACGACAATAGAGCGAAGTGAAACAATCTAGTTGCGCAAGAAATAATGTTAGGTAAAAATACTGGGCCGTGAAAGAAACATCCCGGGACAGCAACCCAACAATTGGATTTCTAGAAACATGCTTGAAACGGAACACGAGATGAAAACATTCAAACAAGGACGTGAGTGACATGTACGCGATTGCTTTCTGAAACCTTTGAAAACCTTTGGAAAACCCTTGACGAAAACATCTGAGGAAGAAAACAAGTATCTTCATTTGGCTCACTAAATGGCTTTGACCTGCTTGACTCCCAAGAGTATTACTCCGAGTACGACTGGCATATTTCGGGTCTCCGATTTATGAATTCTAATATTTCTGAGTCACTGCTTTTCTGAATCTTCAGTAGATCTATAACGCCCGCAGACGTGGGTTATGCTGTCATTTCCACCAAATCTACAGTGTATTGCTGTCAGATTTGGGGGAGCACATCTCTTTCAGGATGTCTCAGACAGACAAGTCGCCCCACGATTAGATCGACTGAGCTTCGAAGATTGTACACAATAGTCCAATCACTCAGTAAGGCTTACCGACAGTCACAAAAAAGTATTGGCATCCTAACGGGCACGGGGAGAACAACCTCACAGACGTTTGACGACGCCGTCCGACACATCGTAAGCTATGTGCACCCTATACAAGGTTGCTTGATGCCAGCGCCCCGGTACCTCTAATTCAGGCTACATGTATAAATCTACAATCGCAATTGCACGTTTTACTGCCACCAATATGGTTTGCTCTCGTGCGCACCAAGTATGCCGTGCGCCGCACCCTCACTGATCGCGTCGTCTATCGCACCTTCAACGCAAGCGCCGTTGGTGGATCTCGAGCGTGGGTGGCTTATCTCGGTACCGGATACGTTAATAGCTCAAGGACCAACATCCCTTTGGCTGAACTACGAGAGAGTTGCGATTGGTGTGTCGTGTACGTGCGGAATTTCTGGTGCGGGAGAAAATTCCAAAATTTCGCACCCAATAGTGAGCACACTGAGTCGCGCGGGAACTTCTTGAGCGGGAAGAAGATCCCAAACCCGTCGAGAGAGCCTGACCCGGACACTTTGCGGAATCTCTCTGTAATAACGGCGGACGGATGTAATCATATTCCCAAAGCCACATGCTCTACTACGCACATGAACTAGCGGAGCTCACTTCATGTCACGGACGGACGGGAGAGATTCCAAAACCGAAGATGTGCTGGACGTCGGACGACTCTACTGCTACTCAAGGCAGGACCGGTACAGAAGGAGTTTTTGCAAGATCGCGCCCGAAGAACGAATATAAGTGTTCATGGGCTGACTACGAATTTTCTGTTCAACAATTCGCGATGGCGTGAAAGAACCAAAATCGCTCGCTCAGATGTACGCACGCCAAAGGATATGCTGTGCTGGATTCTGTAAGCGGGAGAAATCGAGACCCGAAAGAATGGTTTGTGCTGGATTTCTGTAGCGGGAGAAATCTAGACCCCTCCGAAAGATGTTTGTGCGGAATTTTCGTCGCGGGAGAAATCGAGACCCGACGTGGCATATATGTGGATTTCTGGTGCGGGAGCGACGGGTAGTTCACGAGAGACACATCCCGAAGCTCCGCTGAAATTAGGTAGACTCGTACAGCTCGTGAATGAGTAAAGCTCCTTCTCAACCAATACCTTGACTGAGATTGCTCCTAAAGAGCAAATAGCGAAAATCGGCCGAGAACTGACGTCACAAGAGTCTCTGATCATTAGATTTGGGATGGAGTTAATCGCGAGCCAGATTTCAGCTCTGGACAGTCAGGAATCTCGATCAAGTCTGACTCCCACGAGTGCTACATCTTTCACCAATATCCTTGGGTGCTCACCGTCGAAAAAGTTGCCCTTGGCTCCAATTTGATTTGAGCTGAGTTGGGCCGTCGACATTTGCTCGATTGACTGGTCTTTCAATTTCAGTGGCATTACCCAAAGAACGAATTGCGTATAGGTGCTGAACGCACACCGGAGTAAACTTTCCCGCCGTCCGCAAACCTCTAGCACCTTACAGGTCTTGCGGTCGATCTAATCAAGCTAGCCATCTTCAACCAGATATAAGTGCCGATTCCGTGCAACACTCAAGACATGTGCTCGTGTATCGCAGCCGTGTGACACCAGACAGAATGCACATGTAAGATGGCCTAGCCATCGTGTTGAGGGCGGGTCCGGTGCCAGAATGTGCAATGTGAGTGTGGCACACATTTTGAGCCTCTTCGAGTCTCTGCGCAGCTTGTCATGACAATAGCGCGATTGCTTTCCATGAATCGCAAGTGAGCTTGATGCATGAAATTACGCTCAATGAGCAATGATGCTTATTGAAGTGTTTGCATGGCTATATGTGTAATGCAAGTCTAATTCTTAGATCTAATGCAATGAAATGACAACGGAAGTAGACTAATGGGTAAGCATGCCTTTGGAATTGCGCGGACTGGAGCCTTCTCAAGCCCGCCGTCGTGATTGCCCTCCAACTCAACCTTCCGGAAGCTCGGCTCCAGATAGACAAGGCTTATCTTTCAAAATCCTCGACGCCAAGCTCACACAGGAGTGTAATGAGCACTCGTGACTCGGTTGGTAGCACTTCTGTCTGGCCGTCCCAACAATTTCCCCATCCGAGTCCAAACCCGTCTTTCAATGAGCCATACCGGGTTCTGAGTGTAGCTACATGGCCTTTGTGGTGGTCTAAAAGAGCTGCTCCGGAGCCCCACCTGTGGGTCCGAGAGCCCCCAGCGTTGCCGAATCGGCACGCTAAATCACCTTCCCGCGGAGGATGGTGCTGGGCGTCCGACAAAGCTATGCCTTTCCAACACCCGCACGCCCCTCCGGGAGCTCACCTAAGTAACTCGGTTGATGTAAGGCAAGTGAAATGGTGTGGAGCTCATCGCGCTGTATTCAGTGTCTTATGCCTTTCTTCGCATGGCTGGTAATGGTGAGGGATGTGAGGTTTCGACCGTTCTCTGTACCAAATCAGCATAACGAGTTACTGAGCGTAATGCTTCAGCACCGGTTGAGCGATCCTTGTAGGACGTTAGTGAAGGGAGAGCCTACCTCGCGGACATGGGAAATGCTGGCATAACGTGGGCATGCGAATCATGCTTCAGCGATGGAGCGTGCACAGCTTTGAATCCCTGGGACGGAGGAAGTGAAGTAGGAAACCACCTAGCTGATATGTATATGAGTTTGAGGAGAGACCTTAAGGTGCAGTGAAGCACATATGCGCTAAAGGTTCAAGAAGCCCAGAGACCACAGTGCTAGAATTTTGACTAAGGGTAATAACATGAGCACGGATCATCGGGAAAAAGCCTACCCCCCGCACGGTGGGAGCTGTGAATTGCTAGTCGCTTGCGGTGCGTAGGAGGAAGTAGGATCGGGCGGGGGCGGGCAAGTAACAGACACGAGAAATCGGAAATTTTCCGGGGACACTCTGCCACCGGTCCGTCCGATTAAATACCCTCGACGTCTATTCGCTGCTCGGTGTTTGGAGCATTCGTTAATGGGGGGTAAGTGGCTGGCTGCTCTCATTCTACTCTCACACTTAACACCCGCGAATCGACTTACCCCACTTGCGACTAGGAGGTGATCTGCCCGCGCATGGTGTAGTGCTCAAGCGAATTCGGGGTCGACCATCGTCGAGAAGGAGGGCAGTCTACTACTAACCGTATCCTTTTCCCCTATTGTGAAAAGAAGGGTCAGTTAAAATTAACGTGAATGCCTTCTTCTCCTAGTAGTCACCCAAATTGACGGTCTGAGTCATATCCAAAATGTTGAGTTTAGTAAGTTTCGATAAAATCTGAAAAATACATATTAGATTTCCGAAAAAAATCACGGGGAGCAACCAAAACTTTGTGCACATTTTTTTTTCCATTCTCAGTGTGAGAGCCGCGGGGCGTTCGTGCGCGTTTTTGTTATTCATGCTGAGCGCCGTAAAAAATGCCCGAAACACGTGAATTTTGGGAGTAGTTTTGTGAGGCGTTAGAAAAAAAAGGCCTTGATACAAGATACATATTAAATCCGAAAAATCACGGAGAGGGTGAGGCTACGTTCGTGTGCGCAGAATGTTGTTCTTTTTATGACTTCTCGCGCACATGTTTGACTATGGGCTTTGAACTCTTCGGATTTGGTATTTGGAACTTCTGTTGACATTGCAAGTTAGACACAATGCCTGTGAAGTACGTGGAATTGGTGGAATAAGGTATATGCTTGGTGCTCTATAAAATCTTCGAGATATTATAGAGAGTTTATCGCTCTCACATTTTTTAAATTGACTTCGCACCTCTGTCATTTGAGATTATGTATTTGTTGTTCACGTACGTTTACACCACGTGTCTTTCCTTTGACATTACGAGTTTTTGACTCGAAATTTCATCCGCGCTTGCGGTGACCAGCAACCGGTGTTTAGGTTTGCATTGGCCTGATGAAGAAAAGACTAGGGAAACATGATATGACACGCCTGGTATATATCAGCGAGGATTGCGAGAAGGGCTGCATTATTTCCTTATGAAGGTGTTATTTGAATGTGGACGTAGGTGTATAGAGATGGTCAAAATTGGAAAGATGTGTGTTTTGATGGACGACTATGCAAGACTTAGGCCTACGTCGATTGCCAATCGTCCATTTAAATCTGTGAGGTCGTCAAAATTTTGCGAGTTCGAATTCGTGTGATCCATTAATACCGGGTAAGCGACAGAACGGATGATGGAGGGACATAAAAGAATGAGATAAAGGAAAACGCGTTCTTTATATTACAGGTTTGTCAATGAGAGTTTCACTGAGCACTTAAGGTGTTCGGCGACTCGTGTGCAAATTTGAATTCTAAACGCTCTCTATATGAGCTCATAGGACATAGTAAATATCACTAACAAAGATGAAAGCTAACAGTATTCTATAATTATGATGGGGAAAGGTACGTCCTCCATTGAAACGAAGTCCTAAAGCTAAGGACTCTAGAACGAGTCACACTCTCTCTATGTCAACATACACCAATGACGTCACGACCTTTGGTCGATGTTGGTGAGCGCCTGGACCCTGATACTGAAGGAACTATGGTATTTTTCCGGACGGCGATTATGGTTGACTGTTAAAGCGAGAGTCAATGAACCATTTCTCTTGCTGCCAGTTATGGGACCCGCGGAGACCTCAGGTGGAGTCAAAATCTCGTACTCCAACTTTAGTCCAGAAAGGTTTATGGATAGGTCATCTACCATCGTTGTCTCCATATGAATCACAGCGCTTAGGCTAAATATTGTGAGTGAAAGCGTCTTTGGATGAAATTATTGGTGGTCGCCTCGCGTAGAATGTTAACCCTTGTATCTTGCCAGAATGTCAGTGGATATGCAGTGAGTTGCTTATCCAAAGATACGCCATGTCTTTCTCAGGAACAGTGTGAATAAGTAGGAGCGCACTTCTGAATAATCGGTTCCAAGGACAGCGAGAAGAAAGATCGTTATTGGAAACAAGGCAGGTGTCAATCCCTTCTGATGGTGCCATGGTGGTCCTTACACTCCCTTCATCGGACTGTTGGAGAGTACGAGGGTTCATTCAGGGTTGAGGCACTTTGTAACTTGTCGCGGGTTCTCACTCGGCTGAGAAATCCTACTTTGGAGGCAGTTTGGTATTGCAAGGTTGGGGTGCAAGAACGGAAAGATGGTGCTAGTCGGTAGACGAGGAAGGGTCGTGTGCTCTTTTGATTGCCTTTTCAAACAGCTTGCTCGCAAGAGAAGTGCTCGAGGTTGCAATCTTGATCTTAAGCTGTCAACGCTGTTGAAAAATTGCCTCGGGCAAGCGTTGGAGCTTTTCTCGTGTCTGGAGAAGAGCTTATTGTTGTGATGGTCGTTAAAAGGCTGCATTCGGGTTCGAGAAGGTCGAGAAGATTAAGCGATAGGTTTTGGATTGGGCAGAGGGATAAGGGAAGGTTAGGTTTGTGATACTGGCTGAGGGCCTCAACGTGACAGGCTTTAGCAGGACAGGTTAGGTTTTGGACTGGCCTGAGGCTCCAAACTCTTGTGGGATCGAGCGTATCCATGTCGGTTAACTAGAGGGGCTGATGGTGTATATGCATTCGAATAATGAGGGGTTTCACTCTGTTCACTAAACAGAGTAAAACGCAAACCTTATGTCGAACTTCCTTGAATCTCATTATTGAATACATGAATGCAGATCAGATGATGTCCTACATTCCATAGGAGCAAGACGTATTACCTGTAGAATTGTATGAATGTGGCAGTAGGTGCCCCTTTTATCGTTTTTTGAAATTTTTTTTTTTTTTCTGTTTCAAATGAGGTAGCAATTTTAGTTTTTGAAATGTTTTTGTTTTGAATTGTGGTTTTTTTGTGTATTTTTTCTCTTTGATTTTTTCTTGGGAAAGGTACGACATATTATATGTATGTGTTAGTAAGTATAAGGGATGCTCTCTCTTTCGGGTTTGGGCCGGCAACAAGAAAACATGACAGAGTTAGTAAACGTCAGTAAACACCGTAAGGAGGTAGTTAATGCTTAGAGTTTGGGTGCCGACCGGAACTTGTGCATCTCATGGGAATTAAAAAAGAATGCGGACAGATTTGTGACCACAATCGACATGCCGTTCCTCTCCGGCAGCCTAAAGTTATAAGTACCCGAGGTGTTCTCGTATCACTATTAATGCCATGCTGAACATGGGTAATAGTAAGTAACTTTTGGGCAAGTTTTGCAAGTAGGAGTGTTACATCTGTAAGTTGTCAGGGAATAACAGGAGAAGATAATGGCGATATTAAAGGATATGTTGTCATCCTGTGGTTGGCTGAATGCAAGTCAATCCTAAAGTCATCGTCTAATTGGTTGAAGGTCGTAGTGGGTCACGTCCACACTGTGTTAAGGATCATGAGGAATACGAAAATCATGAGCTATAGACTGGCACTCATAGAAGGTCAAGACTAGGGTCAAAGTCTGTGTGGACTGAAGGTCGAAAATCCTTGCAGGACAAAGTCTAGTGAACTATGGTCGCAGACTAAGGCAGAGGTCAACTAAAGTCACTATATGGCTATGGAATGCATGAGTGAACTAAAAGATTGACAGGACTATATGCAAGTGTTGTGTTAAAAGGATGTACGCTTTAATAGGCTAGGCATACATACACACATATACAAGACACATGACGGCAAGCCAAACTATGGTCAGTCTAGGTTAAGTCAGAGAGTGTACCACGCCTAAGGCAATGAGTAGTATTGTCCCACTTGCATTGCGATGTATGGCAAAGATATACCCTTATGCACACGCATCAGTAATCACAGTGCACACCGCATGGGCGGGATGGAACTTGCCTTTAGCCATGGCGATCATAGTAACCACATGCTAGCCAAGGTATGTATCACCCTTATGGTAGTCCTCGAGCATAAAGAACATGCCCATAAGTTGAGAACCAAGGATGCCTAAGGCGCGACCTTATTCGGAGTTACATGCAAAATCAATCTCAATAACGGTGATGATGGCAATTACGAGACTTTCAAGTCTCACTTCACCTAACGTGATTTTCCCTAGTAATAAGTCGCCAAATTGTAGGACGTGGGCCGCGACCCCTCAGCGATATGTGCGGGCTGCGTCGGCTGGTACTACATCGGTGCTTTGCGTGGGCTGCGCCATCGGAACCCGCAGACGAGAGAGCAGTAGATAGAGAAGCAAAAACTACGAGACACGCCACCGTTGTCCTAAAAGAAATAAGGTTTAGGTTATCTTAAACTTGGTGAGTGTATTGCCACACGACATCGCCACAAATAGGATTGGAGAGCGTCTCTCTCGCGCTCTCATCGTCAGGGAAAAAAGAACAATTGGGTCGCATTCACGAAATGATAACTCACTAGTTGATCAGGTCAGTGATGCGGAGAGGCTAGGTAGGTAGGTAGCGTGACGAGATGGAAAGTAGAACTCGAAGTAGAATAGACATTGATGAAACCTGAATGGTTATAAATACTGCAGAGCAAATGGGTATGCGAAGCCTTCTTATTCAGGTATCTCATTGTAATCATAAACACGATTATTGGATGGCACAAAACGTGCACATTTATGTTTGAGCATTAGGCGTTCTACTAGTCACATAGAAGAAGAAAAGGCAAGACTAATATCGACGACGGTAATTGTAGGCACACTCGTTAAAACAACGGTACACAGCGAGGTTTGTGCAGTAATGTCTCGATTTTACAAAGTGATTCAAGATTATATACTCGGTCTTGTTTAGACAAAATAATATACTAAAGTTTTAATATTGTATAGAATCGACAAATATGGCAATCAAAGATAATAGAAGTGTTACTGAACTTCAAAGTATATTGCAACTTCGATCGTATTTACCGCGCGGTAAACCTCTAGAGAAAAACAAAACGTTTAGTTTGGCAACACGAATGAAACGCATCTTGCCTGAATCGTAACATGATAAAACAAAGAAAACGATTGTTAAGTTCCCTCGATTGAGAGAATATTGCACGCGGCCATATTGGATCTTTTCGCCGATGTATAGTGTTGCTGTTATAGGGGCACTACATTATGTATATATTGACAATGAATGTTTAGTTAATGTGGCCTTGTGACAATAAGTGTAATGCACATATTAATGCCTTGACACTGGGAGCATAATTGAGACACGACATGGAAATGGCCGTAGTCACGAAACATGGGAATGAATAATGCCTTGCCTCACGAAAACGTAATATTACCCTACACATTCATGAGATTGTGGAACGTGACGTTTCTACATTGCTATTTATAGTTAAAAACTCATAACAATGGTAGTCAACCTATTAAATGAAAGTGCAGAGAGAAGATTAACTGGTGAGCAATCTCAGAATTCACACCACTTTTTATTCCTTGGTTGCTCTAGTCGAAGAGAATCGATGCTTTTGAACTAGAAGTACAAGTGTATAACCTAGTGTTTGGAATTTTTTAGGAGAGAGAGGAGGAGAGGTAGGGGGCGTCAGAGAAGCAGAAGAAAGCTCGTGGTATGAAGCGAGGTGTTCGGACTAAGCAAGGTGCCAGGGTCATTATAAGTGTCAGGAGGCAAGTTTTCGGATGCAAAGAAACCCTGCGATATACGCCCTCTAGTACCGATGTAGGTATAACTTGCCTTGACCTATACGAGGTGGGGGAGCGCTCATATAGCTCATTCCCTGCGGTATAACGCTCCTTTTTGCATAAGGTTTTGGCAGAAACGAAGGTATGTATTGAGCGTATATATCGCTGGTTGAGGAGCGTATATACTGTGCCTCCTGTTGAGCGTATAACGCTCAGCTCCTGCCCGTATATACTGTCTCAACACGATTTTTATATTTTTTCCTAAAAACCTGTGTTCGGAACTATATTTAGAGTTAGTCCTTCGATTTTTAGTTCGCGTCGGATTTCCTTTGACTTCGTACGCAACCTAGACACAGCTTGCTCCCAAGCAAGGATTTCTAGAATGTTCTAGACGGTTTCCTCGACGCTATTCCGTGGAGTATTTTCTAATGGTTTCCATGTTATTGTTGGTATCCTGTCTCGTTATGTTAAACATTGCAAAATTTCATGGACGAAAATCATAGAAAACTCAGAAAATAATTTAAAAATCCTTGGACGCGCACCTTCCAGAAAAATGTGACGACAGAATGAAAATCAAAAAGCATGGGAGAATCCGCCTTTGAAAACCTTTTGAAAACCTTTGGCTGAAACCTTTGAAAGAAACGCGAAAGATATGTAGCTCTTTTGCCCTTTTGGCCCCTTTTGACCCTTTGCTCTATATTTTATTGTCCGAGTACGACTCGCATATTTCCAACTTCTATGATTCAAAGCATCTTTTTCTGAGGTCGAAACAAACGCGAGACCGGTATGTTTCATCATTGCGATTACTATTGGGGAGACACATTTCAGGTGTCCTACAGTCCAGTATTTAGGAGCATTGATGGCGGTGGCTGCGCTTACGTAGTGCACAGGAGAGGTGCTACCTCATAGCTGGAAGGCGTAGATGCTTGGTCCAGTTTTGACCCACTGGAACGCATCTAGCGATGTTATGTGGCCAAGATACCTCTATGCAGACGCATCAGTTAACGCCATCTGCTATAACACGGCACGCTTGGCGGCGATAGGACTTGCCTTTGTTTGCGCACGCGATCCTGAATTAGACACATTGTCGACCAATTGTACAAGCTTTTGTGGTTGTCCTCCCAGGTTAAAGTGTCTCTGAGCTAAAAGAAATTGCCACTATGACTTTGGGTTGCCTTGCATTGATTGTACGAAGGTGCCTAAAATCGTGACCTTATGTCGAAGGGGTCCACTCGCACAACTGCATTGACCAATTACAATAAGACGTGTCGATGAAGTCATAGTGGGAGAGTCACTATACGGCTGGCTGTAGAGCTTTGCCTTTTGCCAGTCTTTGCGCTCCACTTCACACTAACGGTTGGCTGCCTTGCCTGATTTGTCCTTGCCCCAGTTGAGAGTGCAAATTGTAGGACGTTGGCCCCGCGCCCGTCGCAGCTATAACCGGGCGCTCACGGGGATCTTGGGCTTAGATCGTATCAGGCGACAGGATGCTTGTTTGGTGGCTTGAGGGCCACGAACCGCACGTGAGTGCGTTGGGTACGTGTTGTCTTGAGGTCCAAGGGGGTGCTCGACCACTATGCCTTGTTTGGGCACTTGCCTTGCCTCCCGTGCCTAGATAGTTAATTCACGGGAACCTGCCCGATGTCTCAGCGCGCGCACCTTGAGACGCTCTGGTGCTAAATTAGGGCCCCCACGTTCTGATCCATATACTAGTTGTTCGTGGGTTCGGGGACATGGGTACGAATCTAGATGTCTGTCACCCCAATCCGCCTGACCGATGTAGGCGGCCTCCTACCTGGTCTCGAGTTTGCAATTCATCACTCACGATTATGTGAATGCACATAACACTTACGTTTATAGCACCTAAAGCGGTTCTACTGGGACCCGCTTAAAAAATTTAGGTATGCAAAAGATGTTCTATTATGCCCAAGAGACTACCTAACCTAGAATGTGACCACTTTGTATTACATCAGTTAAAACGGTGCCTAAACCGGTTGTCCATAGTTAATTCCTGATTTACAAGTGATGCACATATTTCCGGTCTTAGTTTAGCAAAATATATACGAAGTTATACAACAATGACAATATGAAGCAATTGAACTTCAAAGTATTACAAACTGCATCTTACCCTATAAATCTGCAATAAAAAAGGTTAGTTTGTAAAACGAAACAAAACGAATGCCTTTGCCTGAATCACCTACATGAAGACAAAGAAAAATTGTTAGTTCATGATAAAACACGCGAGGCAATGAATCTTTTGCTTGATCGCTATACAAAGAATAAAATCGTTAGTATTGACAAGGGATAATGATAATAAAATGGAATGAAAAGATGAAAACCAAAAACATGGAAACAATGAAAAGTGGTGAAACCTACATATTTGCATGAAGCGATTAAAAGTGAGTTTCTTACATTGTTAAATTACATTAAACTCATAACAATGTGTTAATCAAGTTAAAGGAAGTGAAGAGAGGTTATTGGTGAGTATTCCAGAATTCCTACTTGTCTCGCTTGTTGATTCGAAAGAGAATCGATGCTTTGAATAAACACGAATGTGTTAGAAGTGTTTTAGAGAGAGAGAGAGAGAGAGGAGAGAGAGTAGAGAGTAGTCTCGGGAATTGTGTGTCTCGGACTAGCAAGGCAAGCATGTATTTATAGGCACGAGGCAAAAAAGGAGGAAAACCCTGCGTATATACGAAGAGGAGCTGCCGTATATACGCAGGTCTGCGTTTACGGCAGATGACTCTGCGTATATACGCAGAGGCTACGTATATCGCAGGCTCTGCGTATATACGCTCCTCCATGCGTATATATATTTTCAAAACTCGAATATTTTGATTTCCTCCGATTTTATTCGTGATTTCCCTTGATTGACGCCCTAGACACCCTTTGTCACCCAAGCAGGAGTTCTAGAATGTTCTGGAAGGTCACGTATTTTGGAGTTAGGTATTTGCTTATTTGATTTTTTCTGGTATTTTGCTGTGATAAAAATTGTAAAATCATAGAAAATGTAGAAAATCAGAAAATAATCTAAAATACTGGTGAGTCTCAGAAAATGTGAAGAGTGTGATGATAAGGTGGAATTATGGGGAGACGAATATAATTATTTAAAATCCTAAAAATAAGAAAAAAAACCTAAATAGATAATTATTAAAATGAAAAGAAATGTTTGCCCATTTTATTTGTCCTTTGGCTCAACAGTTCGAGTATGATCCACGTATTTCCAACTTTCGTGAGTTCAAAGCATTTTTCTAAGTCGAAATTCATCGCGAGACGCGTATGTTTCATCATGATTACTCTTTTGGGGAGACATTTTAGGTGTCTACAGTAATAGATGACAACTACTTTTCTTTATTAACTTCGATGGCCTTGTGGAGACCCAAATGGGCGCAAAACTACACCTTGTTGAACATAAATGGTATTTTCCCCAGTTAGAATAAGATTGACTTCTTGGCATATGAGCACCTTTTTCAAGTTTTGCAAACAATTATCAAAAGATGTTCCATAACTGAAAATCTCCCAAAAAACTCCAGAATATTTTCAATCAAGCCTGAGAAAATTGCCATCATACATCTCTGAAAGGTTGCAAGAACATAACACAATCCAAATGGCATCCGTCGATAACCAAAGGTGCCATAAGGACAAGTGAAAGTGGTCTTTTCCTGATCACTCGGGTGGACTGGAATTCGGAAAAAGATTGAATATTCATCTAAGTAACAGAAAAAGGAATGCGTTGCCAACKTTTCCCAACATTTGATCCATAAATGGGAGAGGGAAATGATCTTTTCGAGTGGTCTTATTCAATTTTCTATAATCTATTCACATGCACCACCCTGTCACTGTTCTAGTGGAAATTTCTTCACCCTTGTCATTCTTGACAACGGTCATGCCACCTTTTTCTGAACAACTTGTACTAGGCTAACCCACTTACTATCTGAGATAGGGTAGATTATACCAGCATCTAGCAACTTTAAAACCTCTTTTTTGACTACCTCCATCATGTATAGATTAGGTCGTCTTAGCTTTGAGGTTCAACAGAAGAAGCATGATCGTCCTCAAGAATAATCTTATGCATACAAAAAGAAGGGTTAATTCCTTTGATATCATCAATGCTGTAGCATATAACATTTTTATATTTTCTCAAAACAGTGAGCAATCGCTCAATTTGCATGTCATCAAGCATTAACAATAACAGGATCACTAGTAGAAAAAAGCCCATATGACGGGGTTTTAAAAATTTGCATCATAAAGTGCATAAAAAAAATGAAAAAATCATATATGATGGAGTTTTTCTAAAACCCCTTCATAAAATCATAATATATGATGGGGTTTTAAAAAAATCACATCATATAATTGTTTTAGTTTCCTTCCAAAACAATACACCGCATTAGATCCTTTTACACATGCGACACATAACCCACTCCCTTCTCACCTTAACATGACAAACCCTTCTACACAATTCCTAAATTTACCCACAAAAATTAAAAAAATTAAAAATCGACAATAGCTCCTCATTCAATCGACTCTCGCTGCTCCTCCTCATTCACTCGACAATCTCTCCTCCTCTTTCCTCCTCTAAACTATGGGTACTAAACTTCCGGGTAAAAGGTAATTATGACATGTACCCTTCAGATCCAATTCTCCATATTAGTCACTTAATTGCAGATATTTTRAGTAGTCGGGTAAATAACAGACATACATTAATTTGCACACAAAAAGATGTGTCAAGAAATTACATATAGAACTGAGTTAATGAATATTGAATAAAAAAAGTCAGCAAAAAAGTCATGATATATTAAGGCATTGGTGACAGATGAACCACTTAAAAACCAAACCTTTCTTAAAAACCTTTGACAGGTCAACCCATAGTTGGGACTGTTTAAAACTAGGAATATCCACTTCATGAAACCTCATAAGCTCCTTAGCTATAATAGCTGCGAAAGTTGGCTCCCTCATATCTGCCCAATTTATTAACAAGAAAACAAAAGGAAAAAATCAAATCAACGAATTAGAAGCTGGGAGGGAAGGGAGGAAAGTATCCAACAAGGTTCTTATCTATCAAATGTCACAGCTTCCTGATTTCCTCCTACAATTGACGATGATGTTTGACGGAAAAGAAAATACTGTATAAATTTGGGACATGTAAAAAAGACAACAAGTCAAACATATATTAATCCCCAAATTCAACAGAAATTCAGCACCACAATTGTATAGCTTCAATTAAACTGAAAAGGAACACAAAAATCGAGCCCCAATTCGTTCATAATTCGCTCAAATATTAATCCCCAAATTCAACAGAAATTCAGCACCACAATTTTATAGCTTCAATTAAACCGAAAAGGAACACAAAAATCGAGTCCCACTTCGTTCATAATTCAGCAAAAATTCATTCATACTTCGTTCATAATTCAGCATAAATTCAAATTCATTCTTCTTCAGAATTCTATAATTTCAGAGTAATCAAACACCCAAAAAACAAGAAAAAGAAAACCAACAATCCCTAATTAAATCACTAGATCTAAACGAGTACAAGTAAAGCCTAATTCAATGGCTAGATCTAATCGAGTACAAATAAAC
The DNA here is from genome assembly GCA_008642245.1 of Bassia scoparia. Lineage (NCBI taxonomy): Eukaryota > Viridiplantae > Streptophyta > Magnoliopsida > Caryophyllales > Amaranthaceae > Bassia > Bassia scoparia. The sequence goes on from SNQN01005872.1 coordinate 17,798, forward strand.
CGAAAAACACAAACAAACCCCAAATTTATAGTTCTAAACACCTTAGATCTATTCGAATGTGGTTTTAAAGAAAATAACCCAAAAAAATTAGCTTTAATTACAAGAAAACACAAATATAAGAAGGCGGTGTACCTTAGCGACGATGACGATTGCGAGGGAGGCGCGAGCAGKGACGGGAGAAGGGAGAGGGGCGTGAGCAGCGGCGAGGGAGCAAGGGGAAAAAATAAGGAGAGAGGGGTGAACAAGAGTAGAATATGATAGATGATTTGAGAGGAGAGAGAATAAGAAATGGAGGAGAGAGAGGGAAGGAAGAAGGAYAGAGAGGATGTCACCGGAGAAGGGGAAAGAATTTTAAAAAGAAATTTTTTACCGACCGATTTTCAATTCGGTCGATATAAAATCGGTCGGTGAAAAATTTTATTTTTGTTTTTTTCTTTAATTTTCGTGCAAATGGGAGGGAAATAAATATCAATAACTTACGGAGATTTATCGGTCGGTGTACTGACCGAATTAAAATCGGTCGGTAATACGACCGATAATTCGGTCGGTAAATTACATGGACCGGTTTCGATCGGTATTACGTCCGAATTTTTTTGGTCGATATTTTCGGTCGGCCGTAGGCGAAATTCTAGTAGTGGCAGTAGCAGAAGCAACAATGCTAACCTCCTGTTGATCTTTGTGCATGCCGTGCTTCCTCTCAATCGATGGACTAAAGAATCTATTGAGGCCCTGAAGGTGACGCCCCATACCATAGCCTGCCGAGATTTTACATCGACACACAAGCCAAAAACAAATGGGAGTGATCTTCAGGAGAGCTATGACAGACAGAGCATAATCAGAAGCACTACCCATAGTTAAAAGAGCCTACTACGGACTGGAAGCCTTTCATTCACTGAAACCCACCAACAGAATTTGCTTAGGCATAGAAACCTACTCACTCAATAGAGGACCAATGTACTAGACTGTCAGCCTGTCTTATTGCTTATATGTTGATTAATTCTATAAATCCACTAGGAGCACACACACCCTGATAACTACGATAGCAGAGCCTGGTCTTTCCTGGTTCGACAAAGAAGCTTCCAAATCCAACTAGCATGATAAGGAGGTTCATAATCTCCCATCTAGCACTTCAATGTACACTGTGTGTACCTTCGACCATAAAGTGTCTGCCTTATTAGAGATTGCCAAAGAAGCTTTCCCATATCTATATCTTCCACACACCAATATACTTAATGCCAAATCCTACCTACATTTCTTAGCTTTACAAGCTTGTTGCCAGTTGATCTTTCCTGCCCCAACAGTATCAACAGTGTCATGCCAGAGAAACCTCTTGCAAATTGTGTTTATTTTATTCAGAATACTCCTACGAAGGATAAGGAACTGCATCCACTAGTAGAAAAAAGCCCATATGATGGGGTTTTTCATAAGGGCTTATGCCGCGGAATGAACCCCATCATATGGGACTGCGACATAAAATAAAAATGACTATATGATGGGGTTATAACCCCATCATATAGTTGAAACTATATGAAACGGTTATAGATAAAAACCCCATCATATAAGTACTAGTATATGAATCAATTTTTAAGAAAACCCCATCATATAAGTATGACTATATGATGGGATTTTGTTTAAAATCCCCTCATATACTTCTAACTTTATGATGCGATTTTCCAAAAACCCCATCATATATTGCAATTTATTTATTAAAAAAATAATGTAATAATAATAATAATATAAGTTTATATATATAACAATAGTAACAATAATAGTAATAACTACTTTAATATTATAGTTATTATTTTACTATTATTATTACTATTGTTATATATTTAAACRTATAATATTATTATAAATAATTTACTATAACTAAGTAATAACAATGAATGACAACAAAAGCTCAATTCGTAAATAGTAACACAATAAAATATAATAATATTGAAATGTATAAACAGTTATATATATTTGATCCAACACTAACAATGAAATAACAACGAAAATAAAGGGTTGTCTTGGGATGCGTGAAGGGAGGCAATGCAACTGGAGCCGTAGCTGCTGGACAGCAGCAGGCAGTAGTAGTAYAGGAACAACAAGCATTAGCAGCAGCTGGGTAGCATTAGGCAGTCGTAGCAGCAACTCGGGGATGGGGAGTACCACAAGAAGAGTAGTAGCAACTGCACAGGGCAGTAGCAACTACGCCTAAATAGCAGTAGGCTCTAGGGCTTGCCTCCGAGGCTGTGCAGTAATTCAACACACAATTGTAAAATAAATTGTGACAAAAATAAAACAGAAATCTTAAGTAAGCTCATTACCTCACTTTTGTTCAAAGTAACCTCATAAAATGTCAGCAAATGCACACGAGTGGTAATAACAAGCTTGCAATTGACTGCYCACCTGTCACAAAACCCCTTGCTTTAAAAAATTTAGAATTAAGTGAACATATAGCAAAGATAGAGGCATCAGTACTAAGCACAGATATAACTCAAACTGAATGTAAGATAGTAAAATGTCATTGGGTAATATATGTAAGGTACTGAATCCAGAACGGAAATATGGGTTAATAAATGACTAAGTGTAAGATTGAGAGAGAGAGAGAGAGAGATAGAGATAGATAGATAGAGAGAGAGAGAGAGAGAGAGAGAGAGAGAGAGATAGAGATAGAGAGAGACAGAGAGACAGAGAAAGAAAGAGAGGACTAGGGGACAATTCTACTTTTGCAKAACTTTTCAAGTTACTGAAAGTTCACTTACTAAGAATTTGAAGCGAAAGTGAGTAATGCAAATAAGGTGATAAGAATGAATGCTTTTAAACCACATATAGTTTAGTCAAGTGATTTAAGATTCATGAATGCATCAAATGTCGAACATATATCATACATACTCCATATGTAGTTTTTGTGAGAGTACAAGATAAAACTTTAAGAAGACCACTACTAACAGTCAGCTGAACCTAAGTGCCACAAAAGACAAAACATATAAATAAATAAATAAATAAATAGATTTGATCCCAAATGGACTCCAAACTGAAATGATGCATCTGAAATCTATTCAAATCAACAAACCCAAGGGGCATCCACAAAAGCTACCTTAAATGAAGTTATAAAAAATCTATTCCCACAAGGCCACAAGTGTGGCCCATTTTGACATCCACAATCTAGCAATTATGGATTCCAAACTCTTTACCGCCACGACACAAGACCCAAAAATCACCAAAAAAACACATTCAATATAAATTTGAAGAAAAAGATGATAGGAAGATAAAGTAGGCAGACAGTGGTCCATTCCCCCTCTTATGCAAGATGATTCTTATGAAGACCCTACATCAAATATATCAYGAACAAGAATTACAGGGCCACATTCCAAAACTATCAAGTTTCTGTTTAAATTCCAAAAACGATGTGCAAATGAGGTAAAGTAAGAGACTAATGTTATTCCCTTTCATCAGCATGCTAATTAAAGTGGAAGTATGTTTTTATGTGAGTGAGAGACGATGGATAAATATACTTAAAAATACATGAAAGAAACACTACGTATATGAAAATTTTCACCTTAGTAGGAAACAAGTACATAGCACATGATAGTTGATTATGGGATAATGCTTCAAGTACTGGTAGGTTGTAGCAAAGAGATTTCCCACTAGATGTCATGGTGGCTACTACAAACGAATCCCTTATAAACTCAGCCTACACAAGGCAAAATTAACAAATATCAGGATAAAGAACTTAAAAAATAAAGACCACATACGGACCTGGTGTCTATATAGCTTGGTAACTCCCAAAGTCTTCAGGGAAAACTTAGTGTTATCTGATAATTCATTAGGAAAACTTATAATTTGGTTAGTTTCTCCTTTGTTCCATGTTTCTCATCTATTTTCCTTTTTCTCAACCAAATACAGTACTAATAATACAAAGRGGCTAATGGATTTTGCGGCTAATGGATTGAAGCGAAGTGAAATTGGGGAAAGAATCAAATTGAAGACAAAGCTCGTATATGTAAAATTGATTAATAATCATCAACTCTTGAAGGAACAGGAAAGCTCAATTTATCCATCTTTGGCCGACGACGTCAAGCTGAAGGTCCCAAAATAAAAAGATTAAGTCAAATTGGAAACCCTAAAACATGATTAATTCGAAAAAATCGAATGAATTCTATCTAAATAACAACAAGAATTTGATGAATCAGTATCTAACATTCACACAAAAATATAATATTGCAAACCATAAATGTGTAAAAAAATTCATGATTTCAATTTCCAGTTTCAGTTTAATGTTTAAGAAATAGTTAAAATGACAACAATTAGAAATTATTCAACTTTACAAAGAATAATTTATAACTGAAAAAATAAGGTTTTGTTAAACGAACCTTTAATTACAACAGTGGTGGTGGTTTTTGAGAACTGAAGCGGTGTGACGGTGGTTTTTGAACTAAGGAGTTGCGCAGCGGTGGGTCTCAAACAAATCAGCTGCGTGGCGAGTGAGGAGTTTAATCGAGTAGTGGGGAGGAGAGGTGAAGAGAAAAGGTAGGGAGGAGTACAGGAGTAGTGGGGGAAGCGAGGGTTTCGAACTCAGTCGGGAGAAGCGAGGGTTTTGAGTGAGAGGTGTGTCGAGTGAAAAAAAAAGTGAGAGGAAGGTAGGTTGTCGGGTGATGAATGAGGAATGAGAAAGGTGATATGTGTGTAGAAGGGTCCAAATGTTTTGGATGGAAAATAAAACAAGTATATGATGAGGTTTTACCAAAACCCCATCATATATTTTGATTTAATGACGGGGTTTACAAAAAACCTCTTCATATATGATTTTTTCATTTTGTCACACGTTTTATGAAGCAATTTTTAAAAACCCTGTCATATGGGTCGCGTCATATGGACTTTTTTCTACTAGTGATCCAGTAGGTACAAATACTCAAAAGGATTGAGTTCACTAGCCGTAATCTTCCAGCAATGAAGAGGTGTCGACTTTGCCAACATTTGAGTCTAAGCAGCATTTTATTCAATAATTGCTCACAATCCACTGCTTTGTGAGATTTGTTACAGATAGGAGCCCTCAAATATCTGAACGGCCAAGAACCCAACTTSAAACCAGTCATGCCATAGATGTGATTGATGTCATTCTAAGCCATATGAACCTGGTACATCTCCGATTTGCTCTGATTAGCCTGTAAGCCAGAAACTTCACCAAAGTTCTTCAAAGCCTGGAGTAACAGTTTCACACTATGTAGAGTACCCTTGCTAAAGACCATAAGGTCATCTGCAAAACAAAGATGATTCAATTGCATTGAAGCACATCTAGGATGAAATTTGAACTCCCTCTTCTACCRAACATACTTCAAWGTTCTTGTCAAGTACTCCATACAGATCACAAAAGGAGTGGGGACATTGGGTCTCCCAGTCTCAACCCTCTATTCGCCTGAAAAGGAACCTGGGTGGTACCATTAATCAAAAGTGTAAAGGAGGTAGTCTTGACAAAAACCATGATGATATGAATAACATGAGTGGGAAATAGCTGAGCATGCATCATTTTTTCCAAGAAATCCCATTAAATGGTGTCATATGCCTTTTGGAGGTCAATCTTGATCATACAGCCTTTAGCTGCATTCTTCCWATTATAATGTCAAACAATGTCGTGGCAAATAAGAATGTTGTTTATGATATTCCTGCCTGCAACAAAAGCTCCTTGGGTTTGAGAAATAAGATCTGATAGCACCAGTTTCAAATTTAGAGATAGCCTTGTAAATCACAGAACAACAAGCTATGGGTCTATATTCTGCAACCTTAGAAGGACACTTGACCTTAGGAACCAAAGTGATGAAGGTGGCACCACCAATCTTAAAAAGCTTACCAGTGAGAAAGAACACCTGCACAGCCTTGCAAACATCACTACCAATAACATCCCATGCTTTCWTGAAGAATAAGCTACCATACCCATCASGACCAGGAGCTTTATCAWTTGGAATGGACCAAAAAACCTGCTTGTTTTCCTCATCAGAAAAGTGAAAGCTGAGTTTAGCTCTATGATGATCTTCCAACTTGGGACCTTGATTAATAACTTTGCTTCMGAGATGCCCACAAGCACCCTTACTCCCATTCATGAAGGTAGAGAAATGATTAACAAAGGCTTAACACACCATCTGAGGGTCACTTAGCCAGTGACCATCTCCATCTTCAACAGTGTTGATTCTATTTCTAGAAGTCCTACTCTTGAGGGAATCATGAAAGAGCTTAGTATTCCCATCACCCTCCAAGAACCAATCAGTTTTGGCTTTTTGTTTAAGGAATTCCACACAGTTCAAATGAGCCTCTTTGTACATCAGATTTGCCTCATACTCAGCATGAATAAACTATATGTTCTGGGGATCTATATGTACTGCATTTWGGGACCAAAGAAACTGTTGGTGAGCCAACTTATCCGCCTGTATAACATCTCCATAACATTGATGATTGAGCTCCTTAAAGGATTGTTTCATGGTTTTGAGCTTTTGAGTCACAACAATCATAGTAAAACCAGGACTTCCTGTTCCCAACACTTCTGCACAATGTCCATGAAGCTGTTATGTCTACACCTGAGATTGAAGAAACGAAAAGGCTTATAGCCTTGGGCCTCCTTAAAACATTGGAGTAACCCAGGGCTATGGTTAAAACTGCCTTCAAGGAGGTAAAGAACCTCAGCAGTTGGAAAACAAGTGAGCCATTCAACATTGGCAACAACTCTATAGAGCTTGGACATAACTCTYTGTTCACCATCCAGTTTATTAGACCAAGTCAAAAAACCTCACAGAGTACTTGACATCTTCTAGCTGAAGCGCCTCCAAACACTGTCAYAATTCCTCCATTCCAACAATTAACTTCTGATTCACACTCCTCTCCTCACCACTAATGGTGGTGTTGAAATCCCCACCCATAAGCCAAGGGCCTGAAACCCTAGATCTAAGACTGTTCAAATCACTCCAAAGGCTCAACCTATCCTCTCTTCCGTTGTAAGKATYTACAATGGTGCAAGCAAACTGAACCCCAGTAGCAAGAACTGTAATCAGACAATTCACTAGTTGAGTAGAACAAAAATCAATGTTCACCTGAAAGCAAGCGGGATCCCAAGCAATCACAACCCTACCTCTCCCATTCCAAGGGATATTATTAGTAATACACCAACCAGAACATAAATAAAGATAAAGAGCACCAAGTTTCTGTGCTTTTACCTTGGTTTCAAGAAGACAAAATAACTTGGCATTGGATGAAACTAGTTATTTTTTTACTAGCTTTTGTTTGTTCAAGTCATTAAGTCCCCTTACATTCCAAAAGATTATATTATCCATAAGTACCAGGGCAGGTCAACCCCTGATTTGCAACAGGCACACTTCCAGGTTCACCATCTCTTAGTCCCCTCGAAACAAGTGAAGCAAAGGTATTGGCTGTAGTGACAGGTGTAGGCATAGTCCTGATAGTTCTGGCTCCTTTGGAAACCTGCTGAAAACCATCCTCATTATGTAATCCTTTMCCTTCCTCAGTTGGGACATACACCACCACAACTAGGTTTGTTTGTGGATGAACAGGCAATGAAGGATCAGAAGGTGCTGGATCCTTAGGCTTTCAAACCTGTTTTGGTTTGTGACTGCATTTGGTCACAGGGTGCCCAAACTTCTTGCAACAAGTACAAAACACAGGTTTCCATTCATAAGATATGGTATGAGATATCTCCATTCCATTCTCATTGATAAAAAGGAAAGAGTCAGGTAAATCCTGGTTGATCTTAACCTCAATAAGGATCCGAGCATACTGCAGCCTCTTTTTGGTTTCAGTGTAATGATCCGGTTTTACCAAAGTTCCAATAGGCTCAAGTAACCTTGTCAAACAACAAAAACCCCAGTACTTCACATTAAGATTTGGCAATTGAATCCAGATAGGGAGTGTTTGGATGTCATCCACAGTCATATTGATATCAYGTGACCATGGTCGAACAATGAGAGGTTTCTTGTCAAAATTAAAGCTACCCTGCAGAGCATGATGTTTACCCCCCATATCAGTAAATCGTACAACATAGCTTCCCTTCCCCAAAGAGGAGATCAGAGTAATACCAAATTTGCCCCAAATGCGATTGAAATACCCCTCCATGACCTGCACTAGAGGCCGAGCCCCAATCACAAAGCACAACACAACAGATTCCCAAAAAACGAGCTCCTCTATAATATCAGCGATATCAATCCGAGGAATAGCAATGGTCCGAGCAGCAGATTCCTTAGTCACACCCAATTTCAATAGGCACACCATCAATTTTTATAGGGAAAGCAGTACCCGCGTTATTGGAAATAGGTGGGTCACTGTTACATTGAATGTSAGGCGCAATACCTCCATTAACACCATTATCGCCATTTCCACAAGTTTCAACAAATCCAAAATTTAGAGTACAAATCACATTATTAGAAGACGAGTTAACCATACCTTCACCCACCAAAATAGTAGCAGATTTCCTCCTTTATCCGACGCTCAGCTCCTGAAACTTAGCCTCCAAAAATTGCGAGAATTGAGTACGCAACTACGAGTGCGCCTGAAGTAATTGAACCGACGAGCGTGGTGTAATAGGATCCTCATCCTCCTCAGTCGAGCTAATCTCAATGTCCGAGTCCAAAACCCTCGCCAGATTTGGTCCAGAAGAAATCGAGTCCTGTTTTTTGTTTGATTTTTGTGCTTACGAGTATGCACTGATTTAGGGTTCTRTGATTTACCCTTGTTCGATTGAATCCAACCCCKATTTCCTTTCTGAGAACGTGTTTTGTCCATGGCCTCACACAAGTGGAGCACGACTTAGAGAGACCTCTCTAGAGAGAGAGAGCTAGAGAGAAAGAGAATTATTGAATCGATTAATTYTTCAAGAGAAAAGGTAACCATATAAAATACCACAAACCTCTCCCGAGTATCTGGCTTCTCTAATTTGCAATAAAGCCTACTCCCGTGGAATCATACAAATTAGAGACATTAATCGCAAAACCCTAATTTTCTAACAATTCATTCTACCTACTCCCMTYGAGAATTTCATGTTCTTAATTGAAATAACAAAATTCGTCATTACCCAATTCCCATTGTGATAAAAACAATGAATTCATAACAAAACCAATTATCCCTAATCTAGTATTGGCATAAGCACAATCAATTAAATAGGAACAATCAACAATTAAAATGGGGATTTTACTAWTTTGCTCAAAAATCAATCATGGCTAGGGTTTAGCCTAACCCTAGACTAAGGAAACTACTCACACATCATTGTTGAATAAACAAAACTAATATTGAAAGCAAGCATGATTAACAACAATAAAAAAGAGAATAGCGATAAGAAAATAATACTTGAATTGATGAAATTGCCAAATCAATGTTGAAGGACCTAAAATTGGGAGTTGTGTTCTCAAAACAAGGAGAGAGAAAACTTCTTCTAAAAATGAAACTAAAATTTAAAATTATGTAAAAGAATCGAATAAAACTCCTCTTTAAAAACCTAATTAGATGCTAGGAATATGAAGAGTTTTATACATCAAAGAACGGGCCGAGACGAGGGTGCGGCATGTGACATTAGGCCGCAACGAGGGTGCAYAGTGGGCTGCCATGTACTTCAAAACACTTCAAAAATCAAGTGGCCGCAACTAGGTTATGGCAAACTAGGTGATTTCCACAACCAGGTTGCGGGGGAGCTTCATGAGCAATTCTTTTGGAGCTTTTTGCTAATATAAGCGTCTTGAATCACCCGTTCTTTGATTAACATCCAATTTGCTCTACATGTATCTCCAATAATCCTAGCAAAAGCACCTAAAACCTACAAAAACAAAGCAAAACACACCCGAGAAGAGCAATAGCAAAATATGAAGTATAATAGCTCTAAAAAGGTTAAAATGATGGGAATAGAAACATGAAAACACATAAATTTAGCACCAAAATATGAGTATAAAATGGTGTTATCAAATTCCCCCACACTTAACCTTCTCTCTTCCTCGAGAAAAGAAAGCGAAATAAGAAAAACTAACCTAGAAAGCAACAAAACCTATACTCACTTTTGTAGGAATCACGACCGCTTTTAGCGTAAATGACAAGCCATTTAAACCTCCTTATTGCTTAGGAGAATGAGTGTGCTCTCGTGAGGGTTTCCAAGGAGATTAACCCACAACTCTAAATCCAATCAAAGCAAAGGTTTTCAAAAATCCACATTTCTCAAACCAAGGATCAAAATAGAGATTATAGGGACGCTAGTGTGCCCTCAACCGTCATGCCCAAGGAAGTAAGCAAGCTAACTCCTTACCAAGACATCCCTCCCCAACCTCAAAGGCACAAGACAATGTGGCGTCTCATAACTCGAAATAGGAGAGCTCAAAGATAATCAAAGTGAGTGTAATTAAGCAAGTCTAGCACATGTCTCAAGAAGCATACTCATGGCATCCTTCATTATACGACTCAACCATTCACTACTACAAAAAAGGGCTAAGAGACCGATTGAAAAAGGCRAAAGAGACCGCAAAACAACCGGTCTCTAGGTGAGAGYGCTCTTAGGTAAAGAGACCGGTTATTTTTTGCGGGCTCTTAAATCAATCAAAGAGACCGGTTTTATCTAAAATCGGTCTCTTTGACCATTACCAAAGAGACCGGTTCTGACAAAATAACAGGTCTCTTTGATGCCTTTAAGAAACCGGTTTTGTACAATAACCGGTCTCTTTGATGTATTTATTTTTTTTTGAAACAGTTAATTGGGAATATGGATATTCCATTAAATGCACTACGAAATTTTGTATTGGGATATGAATTTTGTAAATGATTAATATATACAACTATACTCAAATTAAATATCTTTCATTATACAACTATACTCAAAATTAAACAGAAAAAATTATACTCATACTATTTTCTTTATATATATAAAAAAATTAAGCTGCCATCTTCAACTTTTAATAATTTCAAGCTCCTTCCTGCAAAAAAAATTAAAATATAAAATATAACAAAAAATCACTATTATACAAATATCCACAAGATATAACTAACATGATATAAAAACATCAAGTAATAATCAAAAATAACAACATCAAAGTATAACTGACATTATATGCAGTTATGCACTACGAAAAAAAAAAATAAAATCAAAAAATATAATTTAGTGGAAAATCAAAAAAATTATAACAAACATCAAAAAACAGAAAACTCTAAACTCAATAAAAAAATATACAAAAGAATATCGAAAAATACAAAACAGGTTTTAAACCCAACAAATGAAAAAAAATTAAACTCAAAACTAAAAACACAAAAAATTCCCAAAAGAATGAAAACAATGAAGATGCAGCAAAATGAAAACCAAAAACTGAAAAGAACGAATCTTAAAATCTATTGAAAAAAATCAAAGATATAAATTTCAGAAATTAATGACAATAATACAATAAATGAGAGATCAATATATTCATGTGTAAATGAAATTCAAGAAGGAGAATAAATATCAACAACTATAGCTTGACTTGTCCTTGTTGAACATGCAAGAAACAAAAAAAAACAAAATTAAAAATCGAAACCTTAGAAAAATCGACAATAATCCAAAAAATCTGAAAAATTTAAAAATATTCGAAAATACTAAACAAATCGAAAACCTGAAATTTTAAATCTGAAATTTCCCAAAAACTCGAAATTTTTCAAACAAATCGAAAATACTCAACAAATCGAAAAATAGGCCCAAACATGAAGAATTGCGAAAAAAACCCCAGAAAAACGAATGAATACAACAGTAAATAAAAATCAATAAGTTGAAAAAAAAAACAGAAGGCAGTATTCGAAACTTACCCAATAGATGCCGTCGCACAAATAGGTTTAGATTTTCTTCGATTTTGCTCGATTTTAAGAAGAAACTWAGATCGAAAAATGCAAAAGTTAGATATGAGATGAAGGGAGAAAAAGAGGAAAGAGAAGAGATATTATGATAGAGATGACAGAGAAATAGAAAAGAGAGGCTGAAAGAGTGAGTTGTGTCGTGAAAGGCTGAAATAACAAAGAAAATGAAATGGAAGACCCTAGAAACATAAAGATGTTTCACTAATAAAAAAATATAAAAGTTGWCACACCTGTCAGGAAAGATCGAAGAAAGGGTTTCAAATTCAGTCACGACAAATACAAACCAAAAAAAAATTAAAAAAGCCCAAAGAAGCCAGTTTGTCAGTGCAAACGGCTTCTTCTCCAAAATAGAGGGGCCCACCACTAAAATAGTCACATACAAAGAAACCGGTTTTCATTAACCGGTCTTCTATGCTGCCCTAAGAGATCGTTTATAATAGAAAACCGGTTTCTTAAGTTAATAAACCGGTTATCTAGTATAACVGGTCTCTTAAAACTGGTATGTTATCTAATTTTTGTGGTAGTGATTTAGAGTTAGTAGGACTTATGGGTTGTAACGTTAGGCTTAAGGTGGGTAGGGAAAGAAATTTGGTGGTGGTGCTCTTCCTAGTCTAGTGAAGCTTTACAAAACAAGAGCCAAATCAAACCAAACCAAGGGAAAATTGCTTCCCCCAAAATCAATCACTACATACAAATAAGGAGCCAAAACCAACAACATACAAACCCTCTCTTGCTTTTCTACCTTGAACACTAACTTTTTGGGAATTTTTTTTTTTTTGATTTTTTGATTTTTTTCATTTTTGAACTTATCAACATTGAAACTTTACACTTTACAAGCGTAACTCCATTTTACTTGACACTAAGGGTGAATCAAACAAAATTTGGCTAAGGCTCATAGAGTAGGATAARAAGAAGTGGAAGCTCAAATGGGTTGCAAATGTTAATGAAAACCCAAATAAACCCAATTTTATTGAAAGAGAAGAAAACAAAATAGGTGAATGAAAAATAAAATTTTTGTACTCCCAAACTTCCCCCAAATGAATGCCTTCGTCATCCTCTAAATCGACTTGGTCAAAACCTCAGAAAACCATGAGTTTGCAAATTGCTCAACAACGACATATGCTAGACCCTCAACTGTGTTTATGACTTTGAACTGCTTCGGGGCTCTAGAAATAAATGKTCACCTCACATGGTCAAAAGAACAAAGGCCACAAATCAAAACCTCGTCATAGGTTGAGCTACACCCGGCTTGGCCTAAAAGGCTCACCACCTTGGGTACCCATGAGTGAGAGAATGAAAAGTCCAATTGCTACGAGTGACAAGCAAAGCCCTTAAGTTAATCAAGCCAAGAACACAAAACTTAAATCCAATCTAAAAATAAAAKTAATATTGAAAAGTATGTATAAGAATAGAATAAAACTCCTCTCTAAAAACCTATATAGATGCTAGGAATATGAAGAGTTTTCTACATCAAAGAAGGGACCGCAACCAGGGTGCGGCATGTGACATTAGGCCGCAACGAGGGTGCGGAGTGGGCTTCCATGTACTTCAAAACACTTCAAAAATCAAGTGGCTGCAATTAGGTTGTGGCAAACTAGGTGATTTCCACAACTAGGTTGCGGGGGAGCTTCTTGAGCAATTCTTTTGGAATTTTTTCGCTAATATAAGCGTCTTGAATTACCCGTTCTTTGATCAACATCCGATTAGATCTACATGCATCTCCAATAATCCTAGCAAAACCACCAAAAACCTACAAAAATAACATAAAACACACCCGAGAAGAGTAATAGAAAAATATAAAGTTTAATAGCCAAAAAAAGGCGAAACTTGGGAAAAGAAAGATTGAAACACAAAAATTAACAAAAATAGAGTATAAAATGGTCGTTATCAGAATTGTTCGGAATTATTCTGAATTTCTATAGGCTTTTTGACATTTTTGGAATTATAGTTAATTTCATTAATTTTGCGATAATTAATAAAATTTGAAACAACAATTTGAAAAAAATTCACATAATGTTATTGCATGTTTTTCCATAATTTTTTACTTGTAAAAAGTTTAGTTATGATTTTTAGAAGAAAAAACGCGCGCAACAATTTGAAACCGCTCGTTCTGGGAAGCTTTTCGGCTAGCATTATGAACCGTGGGGTGATAAGTGCAGAATACCGTATTTTTAGTCCCTCAATACTTGTCTATATAATCACCTTATATTAGTTATTTTAATTAAATTAGTTATTTTTTATAAAAAAAATTGAACTCTATATTTTAGTTTATTCAATTATTTTATTTATTAGCTATTTTCATAAAAAAACATCGAAACTTATGAGTGGTCTCTTGTTTGTATACTTTGGTTTTAGGTGAATGACAAGAAAAGGCGCAATTGGGCCTAGCTTTTGAAAGGAAAGCCCATGAGTAATAAAGAGCACATGTACCTACATGCACTACATACATCAGTCATTTCACGTGCAATTAATATGAAGAACAGCAAGGCCAATCTCGATCTGGTATAGAGATTCAATCATTATTCTTAGTTTAATTATTATTATTTTGTCGAATATTTTGGTTAGCGAATTTTATTCTGATTAGTTAGGATATTATTTAGTTAGTTTCTAGATTTTCCTTAGTTAGATATTATTAGGATATAATTAGCTTGGATATTTTCGGCGATAAGATTCACTAATCTTTACCTAGAAATTCTCTTGGTTAGTTTAGATGTTTTTAGTAATTATTATTGAGATAACACGTAACTACTATATTAATAAAGATTCCCAGTTTTATTCTTTCGTCAAATAATTTCTCTCTGGGTTATCAAGAAAACCTTGTGAATTCTGTGAATTATTTCTGTGAGTCGCTTGATTAACTACATTATGCTTGGTGCTCTTGTGAGTTAAGACATCCATTTAGTCATCGTGAATTATTTCGTGGATTGAAGTTATTTTTCAGTGTTCTTACCAGTTCCCATTCTTTGGGAAATATCCTCTTTGTGCGTGTTTATTGTGAGAGTTAAGGGATTTGTGAGCAACTCGCTTATATCACATGCAAATTGGTAATCAGAGTCCAACGATTCTTGGGGTGGCGTTTAATGTCCAAGAATTCATTCCATCAACTTGCTAGATTTTTCTGGTTCGAAATTTTCCAGATTTTGCTCAAATTTGGAAAGCTTCGTTCTCACTAAACTCTTATGAGTTTATTCATTGTTCCAACACCAATCCAATAATCACATATAAAGCATTCATTTGGAGATAATTCTCCAAGCAAGTAAGAACATACATGTTAGACACGAGCTCAGTGCAAGCAAAATAATGATAGTATCGTAAAATAGAATTTGAATAATAATCCGTAAATAATATAGATTGAAACCACAAGGTTCTAAAAATATTGGAATAGACATAGTAACGTCAAAAATAAATTTGTAAAAATCATATCAGGTAATATAAAGTTTTAATGAACATCAAAATAAGTTGTCAGACAGGATAAATAAAAAATAATAACGTTAGGCGGCAAGAATACAACTTATTCATAAATGTTATCAATAATAATAAGTAAAAATAAAAAATTCAAACGAAAAATCACTCTGTTACAACTTTAATAAAACTTGTTATCCTTTTATTTTGTTTCAACGAGAAATAGGGTAATACAGAATGTATGAAGAGATAAAGCTATTCTAGCATTGTTCCTTAAATGAGAAAAATAGGGAAAACAAAAATTTTGTTTAGACATCTGATAATAAAAGGCTTTATTGTGTAGCAAAATATTATCGGCGAAATAAGTGTTTGGTTAAAATTAGCACATCATTCACTCCCCTTAAAATGGAGTTACGTCCTCGCAACTCGAAAAGTAGGTTAAAAAAATGTTTGGGTGAAAAGGAACTTGGTAATATGAGGCATATGTTAATTTAAAAAGAACAGACACGAAAATTGGGTGTACATACAAAATTTATAAAATTTAGTTAAAAATAGAACAAACATTCAATAAGCATAAAAAGTGTGAAATGAACACAATAAACCGTCTTCCTCGAGCTAACCAAATCTCACAAATTAGTTGAAGGAAGGAAGAAATCCTAATAATCATGTGTGTGGTGTTTCTTAGAAAGAATAATTTGGAAATAAAGGGGTTTGTTAAAAGAATTGAAAGGAAATTCTGGCTTTATAACGATCACCACTTTTAAACACCCCAATAATTCTCCACTTTTACTGTGAAATATTACAATGAAAATAACGAGAAATTGGCATGTCAACTGCCACGTGTCTTAAACGTTAGGCAAAATAATAACTTGCAGCGGAATAAGGTAGAAAATAGTTAAACAAGTGTTAAATCTAAACTATAAATTAACTCATTTGACAAGTTGGAACCATCAAGGCCTTAATTCGCAAATAACGGTATATTTCTTTTCACACATAATAATCGTTATAGGAAAATCGTTCTGTATAGGGTTCACGATGCATGAACAATATTTAAGTAACGATGCGGCTTCACTCATTCCCACATCCAAGGCTATGTCATACTGAATGCAAATCTGTAAAAAGTCTGCTCCCATAATTTCAAGTGAAATAAGGATCATACAGGTCCCCAAGAGAAGAGAAGTGTGGACCGAAACAAACAACACAATAAGCACCATCAGCAAAGCTGTATACATAAAATTACGAAATCAGAAACACAAAAACAGCATTCCCTAAAACTGGACATACCGAGTTACGACCCTGCTTAGAAACAAAAGAAACCAACTGTGTGTTCATAACCACTTAAACAATAATTATAGCATACAACATATCCCAAAATCGAGAAATATCACTACTTATTACTTAGCTGTCCATAAAACAAATCTCAAAATATCTGAAGCTCTGTTACCTAGATTGTACCTGACAAAATAACTTACTCGACCTAATCATGACTTCAACTATATGATATATATTAGATAGTTGACAATAGACAAGGTTGTGAAACCCAAAACACGAGTGCAAGTTCAATCCAGACACACCTAGGTGCTCACAGTTCAATCCCGACCATAGGTGCCAAGTTAATCCCAGACACAGCTAGGTGCCACAGTTCAAATCCTAGACACATAGGTGACAACAGTTCAATCCCCATGCTTCCCGTCGAAAGGATCAAGTGTTCAATAACTAGATGCGCAATGGGCGGTACTCCGTCACAATAATGTCAGATGAGATCTAAACAACCCATTTTGGATAAGAACTCCGTTTTTAAATAATATAAAGAGACCGTTATCATAAGGCCTGGAAGGAAGCGAATGAAATTGCAACCCAACCCTGATTGTAATGACTCTAGACGTGCAACAAAACTCAGAGGTTTTATTGCTCATATCATAATTTATTTGACGTTAATTTAGTATCACATTGACATGATCACTAACACACCAAATTACATCGAAACTTTTTTAACACATTTGTTCCTTTAATCTAATAAACCTTTGGGCAGCCAAAACCTAACTCGTCAATAGACTTGAATTTCACTTTTACTTCGTGCACAATCATAATGACGAGTATAAGTAACCCATGGGGTAAGTTACACTTGACCCACTTAATTCATCCTATATTATAAACATCATGAAGCAGAGTTATAACTTGACTCACTTAAACCATAACAGACAAAACAAACTTATATAAGCAATAGACTAATTTCAAGCTCATATAAACTCAATGAACAAACCATTATTCCTCAATATGCACAGTTTCACATTTATCGTCCAATACACAATATGATGACTTATTTGTGACTCCAAGATTCCAAGGAACATATACATCAAGGATACATATACAATACAGCAAGATTTCGCAAGTAGTACGTACTTGAGCAATTGAATAAAATGTCATCAATATTAGAAATCGATACCTCTAAGAAGTCCCTCCTAAATCATTTACAAACTTGAATTCAATACTTGCACGTAATTTACAGCATATAGACTAGAACTTAACAGATCGGAAAAACCATTCAATTCGAATGTTTTTATACCTCACGAAACCTCGTTTAAATAGTAAGAATATTATACTATAGTTCCTCAGTTTAAAATCATGAAGAATCTGCTTTCAATAAGGATTTTCGACATTTAACTTTCGTAAATAATTCTGAAATTCCCTTTACAAAACTTTAAAACTCCAAAAACATATGCATACTGTGATATAATATATTAACCCATTGATTTTCAAGTGAAAACTCATTATTGTTCAATAACAATTGCTTCAAGAATATTTAATAAAATCTGAAATTTACTTAAACTTGTAAAAGAAAAGGCCTAGGTTTTGTATACATACATAAAGTTCGTAATGGTTTAATTCATTTAAAACATGATTTAGGATCATCAAAACTCCTAAATACCTCTTGAATCAATCTCTGGAATTTATTGAAACTTGTTAAAGAGAAGGTTTAAGCTTTTACATACTAAACACAATAGTTATAAATCCAATTTTTCTCATACCAAAACATGATTAAAACCCATTAAAATCTCAAAATCCACATATAATCAATCTGAAATTTGTTTAAAGCTAAAAATTTGACTTCTAAATGTCATAAAATCAAAATATAATAAAAAATTACTAATTAATCTTTAACCTTAAAACATGAAATTCCCAATTTAAAGCCTAATTTTATATAAACCAAATCTGAAAATTTCCATTCAAATTAAAATCATTAAAAGTTAATTATACTAACAACATATTCAAAATAATTGTATAAGTGATTGATTAAAATTTAACATAAAAAGAATCAATTAAAGCATGAATTTGAAATATGGAAAGAGGAAAAGATGAAAAGGAAGAGAGGAGGACCGGCGGTGGCGAACGACGGTGGCAAGGGGCGTCACGGTGGCAGCAGCGGTGGTGCAGAGGCAGGGAACGGCAGTCGGGGCACGGCAAGCAGCAAACAACGCAGCAACAAACAGTGCGCCGGCAACAGCAACCCACGCAGCAGTGGTGTCGCGGCTCCGTGGAGCGGGGCAGGCAGCGGCGGTGGGGGAGGAGGGGAGCAACGCACGGCAGTGACGCACAACAGCACTACTCTCCTTTCAGTCTGCTCTCACGTGTTCTCTCTCTCTCTCTTGTTTTTTTGAAAAATGAAAGTGAAGGCAAAGTTGTGTGAAGTATGAGTAAGGAAGGAGTAAGGGGAATTAAAACCTTTTTAATAAATTAGGTTTTAGTTAGATAATTGAATACTCTTTTTTTTGGATAAAACAAATAAAACCAACTAAAAATAAATTTATAAAATATATCTTAAACGAAGATAAAAAATTAATAAAATTTAAATAACTCGCATCGTTTTATGAAATAATTGTTTTATATTTATAAGAAAATATAATTATAATTAATCGAAATTACGGGGGATTACAAAGATATTGCTCAAAATCCAAAAGGATTTCACTAAGATCAAAACATGCTAAGGAATTACGAAAAATGGTTTGCACAAGAAAGGAATATCCTACACATCATATTGATGAACAAATCCAAGATATTGCATGTGATGATGACGAAAGTGTCAAAGATGTGGATAAGGTTGAATCTTTAACTTTACAAGTGCTCTAAACAGTTGAGTATTGATGCACACAATGAACCATGTCAATGAAATCGATCGTATCATAATAATTACACCATGGATAGAAAAGGTGGATCTACGAATGACACTTATCAATTCGAGTCTTTGAAAAATGGGAAATCTTTTAAAAGACAAGGAAGAGGGTTCATTGGCTTATATCTGGAAGTCGTCACTTCAAAGATACAAACTTGCATTGATATCATTGTTGAAGCACATGTTCAAGAACCTATAATTCTACTTCATACTCTAAAGGAGTGTCGCATATGGGGTTGCATGCTGCTACAAAACTTGGGACAAGTTTTTTTAAGAAGGGGAGAATGATCTGAATAGTAGATTAAGATATTATTATTAGGTTTATTTTATTATTATTGTCGAATATTTGTTAGGATAATTTCTGATTAGTTAGGATATTATTAGTTGTTTAGATTTTCTTTAGTTAGATATTATTAGGATATAATTAGTTGGATATTTTCTGGATAAGATTCATATCTTTCCTAAAATATCTTTGTTAGTTTTTAGATGTTATTTTGTGTTATAAATAGGGTCCGAATATTATTAATAAATATTAGTTTATTCTTTCGTCAAATATTTCTCTCTTGGTTATTCAAGAAAACCCTTGTGAATTCTGTGAATTATTTCTGTGAGTTCGCTTGATTAACAACATTGGTCCTTGGTTCTCTTTGTGAGTTAAGATCCTTTAGATCCTGTGAATTTGCATGATTTTCAACGATATCTTTCTACATTCCTGTGTATGATTTTTGAGCTTTAACGATATCTTTCTTACCTTTTCTAAAAACACAAATTCTTCAAGCCATATCTTTTTGTGCACTTTGAATTTGCATGCGAGACTTGATCCATTTGAAAGTAGACTCCGAGAGCTTTTCAACGATATATTATAACTTTTAATCTGAGTAGGCGAGCACCAAGAAAGAAGTTATGGCCGTTCCAAGTTGGGTGCCGGACCCTAGCGCGCCCGCGCCTCTCCCTTTATTTTTCTACAACAGAGAGAGAGAGAGAGTGAGATTTTGTCGAGCCCGCAACACTCCTGCCCTTGAACCTGCTAGGAGACATAGAGATTGTCGAGRTGGCGCCGCCACCTGGCGCACCTGCGCCACCTCCTTTGACCCGAATTTGACTTTTTGACTGCAGTTGACTTTGGAGGGCACTCTTGTAACTATTTCTAACATGTGATTTTAGTAATGGCAATTTTGTAATTTTAGGCAAACTTATTAGAAGAGTGATATAAATAGAATTGTGCGGAGAGAGAAGCAATAAGTAGAAAGTAAGTAAGAAAGGAGGATTTTAGATTTTTCAATTTTTTGCAATGACAATTTCAGATTTCTTTTTGTTTCAATTTTAGTCGTCTTCTTCATTTTCCATGAGAATAGAGGAGAGAGAAAATTCTATTAATGTTTTCAAGTTTCCTTCGTAACTTCTTCGTTTCTTGTTCGTTTTTGCGTTTCTTATATCGATTCCATTCGTCTGTACGTGATGAGTCCATTGATACTCTTTAATTTCAGTTTAGTTGAAGTTTTAGTTGTTTTTCATGCAATTTTATTTTAGGTATTTTTGTGGGTTTTCTTGTTGAGTTTTGATTGCTGATTCTTTTGTTGATACATTGTTTACTTAGTTAATTTTTCTTATTTTGCTGCACTTTTTGTGATGTTTTGATTTGATTTCAAGCCTTTATAGCAAACCCTAATCTTGAACTTGTTTTTCTGATTTCATGGCATTTAACTTGATTTCTTACTTTGAATTAGTTGTTTTTAAGTTTCCAATCATGCTTAGTGAGTAGATTTTTAGTGTAGGTAGCTAGGAAGCCCAATCACGAGTTATCAATGTTAAAGTGATGTTTAAACCTCAAACCATCATCTATTTTCCCCAACTTGTGGCCTCTTGAGCATAATTAGACTAGGAATTGGCCTACTAAGGCTTTATATGTGAGATTACCCATTCCATTCTATCAAAGGGATTGGATTAATGATTTGAATTGCTAGCTGTAGGACGTGGGCCGCGCCCTCGCGTATAGCGGGCGCGCGGCTTGGTACTACATCGAGGTGCTTTGCGTGGGCCTGAGCCACGGAACCCGCACGTGAGTGCGTTGGGGTAGTGTTGTCGAGTAAGGGGAGTCGCCACCGTGCCTAGCTGCGACTCCAAATAGCATCTTTACCCATTAGTCAATTTCCTTGGTCATTCCATGCATAGATCCACATGAATAGACTTGCATTACACATATAGCCATTGCAAACACTTTCATAAGCATCATTGCGCATTGAGCAATACAAACTTCATCATGCCATATGCATCCTGCAAAAACACATTACGTGCACAATTGCACATTGCACATGCACCACTACCACACAAGGCTGTGGCCCCATCTTACAGCAGAACGTCCTAAATCGAATTACTTTGACTTTCGTCTTACGAGCGGTCGTCTCTTCGGACTTCAGTCAAAGTGGGGCTTCTTCACTCAACATTCTCCTTTACACACTTGGGTTTTGAATTTTTCCCCGCACCAGAAATTCGCATATATGCACACTTTGGGTCTTACGATTTCTCCCGCTACAGAAAATCCAACACACAACCATCTTTCGGTCTACGTATTTCTCCCGCTACAGAAATCCAGCACAAGCATCTTTCGGGTCTACGATTTCTCCCGCTACAGAACCAGCACAACCATCTTTCGGGTCTACGATTTCTCCCGCTAACAGAATCTAGCACACACCATCCTTTCGGTCTTATGGTTTCTCCCAACTACAGGAAATCTCAAGCAAACACATCTCGTGGTCTTGGAATCTTCTTCCCGCTACAGAAGTCCGTCAGCATTCTCTCGGGTTTTTGGAATCTTCTCCCGCTCAGAAGTTTCCGCACCACTCTTCCGGTTTTGGAGTTTTTACTCCCGCAACAAAAAAAATTCCAAGGGCACAACACGCATGGCGCCCAAGGTTAACAGGTAAAACTAAACTTTGTTTGCAGCGGGGGGGTACCGGCGAAAAAGGGTTAACTCATAGAGGTCGCAGAACGTCGTGAGTTGCTCTCCGTCCAATCGAATACTTTGGACTTTCGTCTTACGAAGGACTGATCTTCTCCTTCAGACTCATCAAAGTGGGGCTTCTGTAGGACACCTAAAAATGTTCTCCCCAAATGAGTAATCAATGATGAAGTATACCACATGTCGCAATTTAATTTCCGAGCGTCGAAATACGCAACTTGAACTCGAAAAGTGAAGCACACTCCGAAATTATGGTCAAAGGTCAAATACAAGGCAAAAATATTTTCTTTCGTTCTCGATTAATCTCAAAGGTTTTCAAACAAGTTACGCTGGCGATTTCTCATGCCTTTTGATTTTTCACATGTTCGTACCTTTTCTGAATCCGCCAGATTTTTAATATTATTTTGTCTGATTTTCTATGATTTTCTATGAATTTTGCAATGTTTCAATACGCAGATCGCAGAAAATACATTGAATAATTAGAAAATACCGGCATGTTCTAATCTCCCTAGAAATATACTTTCTGCGAAAGGAGGCGTCAGAATAACCGTAACTTAAAAAATCGGGACTATGCAAAGAATTATTCCGAATTAAAATTTTCAATTTTTGAAAAAATATCTACGCAGAAGCCTGCGTATATACGCTCCTAGGAGCGTCATTACGCGGATGCTGAGAGCGTATATACGCTGGTGAGCTGCGTATATCGCAGCCTTTTGGGCTGATATACGCAGCTCACCTGCGATATACGCTCAGTTTGCTTCCTCCGCGCGTATAAATACACCTTGCCTCCGACTTTGAGGGGACTTCCAACTTTACGATCTAAGCATACTTAGTCAATTCACATACGTATTTGCTCTCTCCTCATTCACAAAATTCTTTCACAAAACACATAAACACGAGTCTTTTTTCGTTTCTTTCGATTCGTTTTGACAAGCGAAAACAAAGGTTAATTCTGAGATTACTCACCTATTATTCTCTTTCACTTTCTTTTAACTTGATTAACATTATTATGAGTTCTAATGTAATTTATACAATGTAGAAACCGACTTTGAATCGTCTCATGTAAATATGTAGATTATTATTTATGCTTTTTATTCGTTTTCGCTAACCTTTATTATTATTCTCTATCTTGTCCATACAACGTTTTCTTTGTCTTAATTAGCAATTCAATCAAAGGCCATCGCTTTTTTAGTTTTTAACAAATTTTGTATTGCAGAGACAAGGTGAGAAGAAATACATGTATTCATTATTATGATACTAACCATTGTTCTTCCTGTTTTGTTTTGCACATATTTCTATCACACTTGTATATATTGCTTAAAAAGACCGGAAATTATGCGTATCACATTAAAGTCAGATAATCATGGACGAACGGTTTCTAAGCACCTTGTTAATATTGACTAACAATAAAGCGATCGCCTTTCCATTAGAAGTCTTCGTTTGTACATAATAGTAACTCACTTTGTAATCTTTAGGGCTAGGCGTATAAGGTTACAATATGTAATTTGTGCATCCAAAAAATCGTGCTTAATGGAATTACAATGAGACCGAGTAGAGGCCGCTACATGCGGGCGGATTGAGTTACTGATTCAATCCGTACCATGTTCCCGAACCCACGACTTGTACTTGATTGGACGTGGGCCATTGTTTGGCACCAACGTTTCGGGCGTCCGTAATAACCCTTAGGCACGT
>SNQN01005873.1:0-15509 GCA_008642245.1 Bassia scoparia
GGACAAAAAAAAATGTCGCAAAACTGTAGGCTTCGGCTCGCCTTAGGGGGCGTGACCTCAGCTTCAGTGTCATGGAATTGAGCCATGGAATCCGCACGTGAATGCGTTGGGGTGTGTTGTCGAATTGAGGGGATCACACCGTGCCTATTATAGGTTTTCATGGACGCCCGAAACATTGTGCCAAAACTAGTGCCCACAAATAGTCCGATAACCAAAGTGTGGGTTCGGGGACATGGTACGATTGAATCAGTACCCAATCCGCCCGCATGTAGCGGCCTCTACTCGGTCTCATTGTAGTTCCATAAATCATAACAATTGAATTCAAGAAAACTTATCGATTTGACTTTAAAGCGCACTAATTACTAGGTGGGTTGCTATTATGTACAAACCAAGACTTCTACAATGGACAAGGCGATCATTTGATTGTTAGTCAATATAACAAGGTGCTTAGAAAACCGGTCGTCCAGATTATCTGACTTTAATATGATACGCAATTGAATTCCGGTTTTGTTTAAGCAATATATACAAGTTGTGATGAATATATTATAACAAGACATGAAAACAAAGGTTAGTAAGCATGATAATTTATATGTGTGTCTTCTCACCTTGTCACTGCAAATACACAAATCGTTAAAGCAAAAACTAAAAGAGACGTCCTTTGATCGAATTTACTATCAAGACAAAGAAACAGTTAGTATTGCATAACGATATGCATAATAATGATTGTGACAAGATGATGATATAATAATAAATGTTAATGAAAACGAATTTGAAAACATGAGTGACAATCCTACATATTTACATGAATCAATTAAAGGTGATTTCTACATTGGTGTTGATTTAATTGAAACTCGACATAATAATTAGTCAAATTAAAAGTGACAAAAGAATTAAGAAAGAGTGAAAAATATGTTTTTGGTGAGTAATCTCAGATTTATACCCTGTTTTCGCTTGTTGAATCGAACAGAATCGATGCTTAGAACTTCAAGACGATGTGTTAGAGTGTTTGAGAGAGTGATAGAGAATACGTAAGTTAGAGACAGAGAGAGACAGAATAGAAGTGTCTATGAAAATCGTGGTTCCGGACTGAGCAAGGAGGCATCGTATTTATAGGCACGGGGAAAAAACGAGGGTCGCAAACCCTGCGTATATACGCAGAGGAGCTGCGTATATACGCAGGTGGCCTGCGTATATACGCAAGTGACCTGCGTATATACGCAGAAGGGGCTGCGTATATACGTAGGCTCTGCGTATATACGCTGCCCTATGCGTATTATTGTTCCAAAACCTCGAAATATTTTGATTTCCTCCGATTTTATTCGTGATTTCCCTTGATTCGACGCACCTAGACACCCTTGCTCTCCAAGCAAGGAGTTCTAGAGTGTTCTAGAAGGTTTCACGTATTTCCGGAGTATTTTTTGTGTATTTTGTATTTTTTTTGGTATTTTCTGCGTATAAAAACTTATAAAAATCATAGAAAAATGTAGAAAAATCAGAAAAATAATCACCAATATAAATTATTTTAAAAATCCTAAAAATAGAAAATAATTAAAATAAATAAAAGAAAATGTTTTGCGCCTCTTTTATTTGTCCTTTGCTCAATAGTTCCGAGTATGACCTCACGTATTTCCAACTTTTGTGAGTTCAAACCATCTTTTCTGAGTCGAAACAATCAATCGCGAGACGCGGTATATGTTTCATCACGGATTACTCGTTTGGGGAGACACATTTAGGTGTCTACAATCTCTCCTAAAGTTATTTATACAAATCCAAAAATACAAGCTCAACTATTTACAAATTTGCAATTACTAAATTACACATGTGCTTCAAAATCCTCCAAGTCAAGTCAAAAGTACAGAAGTCAACATCCGGAGGTGCCACGTGGACGCGCGTGCAGACGCGTGTGTGGGCCCAGGTATGCACGGCCGCGCGTAAAATGGTTTTGGAAAAGCTGCAGGCGTAGACGAGTGAGGCGTGTGCGAGCCCAGGARGCGCATGCGGACGCGCGTGCGAGCCCAGGAGTYGCATGCGGACGCGCGTGCGAGCCCAGGAGGCGCATGCGGATGCGCGTGCGGGCAAAACATGCGCGACCGCGCCTAAAATGCTTCTRGAAAGGAGGAGGGCTCTGCAGGCGCGGATGGAGGCGCGTGCGGACAAGCGTGCGAAACCCAAGACGCGCGTCTACGCCAAAAACGATTCTGGAAGTTTGGAACTTCCTGCAGGCGCGTGTAAACACGCGCGGACGAAACTRGACGCGCGTGCAACTCCTCTGCTGAACTG
This sequence comes from Bassia scoparia, assembly GCA_008642245.1. NCBI lineage: Eukaryota > Viridiplantae > Streptophyta > Magnoliopsida > Caryophyllales > Amaranthaceae > Bassia > Bassia scoparia. Next base: position 2,281 of record SNQN01005873.1, read on the forward strand.
TCGAACTTCGACGGCCATAACTTCTTGCTCGGTGCTCGGATTGCAGCTTGTAATATATCGTTGGAAAGCTCTCGGAGTCTACGTTCCAATGCATAAATAATCACCTGCAAAATAAAAGTATACAAAAGAAATGGCTCGAAGAAGATGTTAGAACAAATGTTTAAGCGCTTTAAGGCTCAACCAAAACAACCAAAAACAAACCAACAAGTTGGAAAGCTTAAAACCAACATGTGAATATGTAGGAAACTTGAAAAATACTTACAAAGCTTGTAATTTAGTGTACAAAGATAGAAAAGGAGAGAAAACCAAGGAAAAACCTATAATAACCACTAAAACTAACAAAGCTTTGCAAAACTAAACAAAGTGGAAATCTAACCAAAAGGCTAGTGAAATGATATCGAAAACACACAGAATGGCCAAAATAAGGAAGGAATAAGTTCCTAAATGTGACCATTTTTGGCACTAATCAGAGAGTGATCTGTTAATCTCTTCACAGTGGTTCTTTAAGACCAGAGGGTGCTTGGCAACTCCTGCTGCCAAAGTCCCTTCTTATCATCTAGCTTCTTCTTCAATCCATTTAGAATTTGCTTATTGGCTGCTTTTGCTTGTCCATTTGATTGTGGATGAAAGACTGCTGAGAAAGCAAATTTAATCTTGAACTGTGCTAACCAAGCCCTTAGTGGGTCATTGTCAAACTGCCTTCCATGATCAAATACTATGCAGAAAGGAATACAATATATAGTAAGTRTATTTTGCCATAGAAATTTCCTGACATCCCTATCTGAAATACTGGTTATCCCTTTAGCCTCAATCCACTTACTGAAGTAATAAAAAAYAAGAATAAGCCACTTCKTTCCTCCTTGAGCTTTTGGAAATGGACCTAGGATGTCCACACCCCATTGAGCAAACGGAATGGGATTAAGGATTGGATGAAGATCATTAACTGGTTGATTGATAAAAGGTGAAAACCTCTGGCATTTGTCACACTTAGTGACCATTCTTTTTAAATCAGCATCCATTGTTGGCCAATAATAACCAAAACGAAGATTTTTATGAACCAAGGTTCTAGAACCTATATGGTGACCACAACTGCCCTCATGGATTTCCCTGAGAATATAGTGTCCTTTTATTGGGTCAACACACTTAAGAAGTGGTTGAGAGGTGTGAGACTTTCTATACATTTCACCATCAATAATGGTGTACCTTGGAGTTTGCTAAGCTTACTTCCGGCATGTGCCTTGTCATAAGGTATGTGTCATGTTATATATGGCTAGAATGTTGCCATCCTTAGAGGAGGTGAACCAACCTGGAATAACATCATACTCACACTGTGTGCTCCTCTGGGAAGCACTCTCCATGAGATTGACCTGTTAAATTCTGGAATTTTGTTGTGGCTAGCCCTGCAAGGCATCTGCCATGAGTGTTTTCTCTGGAATTAAGCACACTTCGAAAGATGTAAGTATGAAGCTAGCTCCTTCGTTCTGGTACAATATGCTTGAAGGATGGCTCTCAGACTTCGTACTCCCCCTATATTGTTTGCAACTAGTTGGGAATCGGTCATTGAGACAGACTTCGTAGCTCCAATTGACAAAACATAACTACAGACCAGCAATGGCAGCTTCATTATTGGTTGCTTCGAATTGAAATTTAGGGCATAATTCAATGCATCCTTTTCTAGTGAGAGTAGAACCACACCAGCCCCTAACCTGTCTCAGTGAATGACCCATCTGTGTAAACAGTCTAAGCACTGTTTGAGTGGTCTACTCCCATAATAAGAGCATTCAACCAAAATGTCAGCTAAAGCTTGTGCCTTGATAGCAGTCTTGTTGGAAATATAATTCCAAAACCAGTCAACTCAAGGCCCAATTTGTCAAACTGCTGATCTTAATTTTTCCAATGACTTCTCCAATGGCAAGCTCAGTAGAACAAACTATGGATGAGCATCAAAGTAAGGCCTTAACCTTCTGGTTGTAGTGATAACAGCATAAGCAGCCTTTTTAATAATTGAATACCTGGTCTCAGCCCTAGTAAGGGCATGACTTACAAAGTACRCAGGTTGTTGAACCTTGTCCTACTCTCTTAATAAGATAGCACTGACTGCAGATTGGCTGACAACAATATATAGAAACAATGTTTCACCTAGTACCGGCCTGGCTAGGGTTGGAAGTTTCACCAGGTGTTCTTAGAGTTAGTTGAATGCTTCATGCTGCGCTGGCCCTAGTTGAATTCTTTGCTGCCCTTCAAGACTTTGAAAAATGGCTGTGATTTTTTGGATGATCTGGCAATAAATCTTAAAAGTGCTGYCATTCTTCCTGTTAATCTTTGAATATCTTTGATACTTTTGGGTTCAGGCAAATCTAAAGYTGCTTTCACCTTATCAGGATTAGCATCAATCCCCCTCTAGMTAACCATAAACCCTAAGAATTTATCAGATTTWACCCCAAAAACACATTTTTTAGGATTAAGCCTGACTTGGTATTTTCTCAAATTGGCAAAGGTCTCAGCAAGATCTTGAATATGATCCTTTGGGTGAACACTTTTCACAATTGCATCATCAACATAGACTTCAAGATTTCTGCCTCTTTGTGTTTCAAACACTTGGTCCATCATTCTTTGATATGTGGCACCAGCATTCTTCAATCTAAATGGCATCATAATATAATTATAGACACCACAATTGGTAATGAAAGTAGTTTTCTCCTTGTCAGGTGGATACATATGAATTTGGTGATAACCAGAGAATGCATCCATGAATGAGAGTCTTACATGACCACTGGTAGAGTCAACCAGCTGATTTATTCTAGGAAGAGGATAACAGTCTTTGGGGCATGCTTTATTGAGGTCAGTGAAGTTAACACACATCCTCAAAGTTGAGTTGGGCTTCTTAACCATGACTACATTTGCAAGCTAATCAGGATAATGGAAGAGCTCAATGAATCCTGCATCCAGCAACTTGTTGACCTCAGCTTCAATGGCTTGATTCTTCTCATAAGAGAAATGTCTTTTCTTATGCTTCATTGGTTTCTTTGTGGGATCAATTGCCAGGTGATATGATATGACTTCTGGATCAATTCCAAGCATCTCATCTGCTTAATAGGCAAAGACATCTTCATGCATCCTGAGTAAACTGATGAGGTTGCACCTTTCTTAAGTTCCAAAGTCTGATCCMATTTGCACCGTCCTGTCAATCCCCTCTACAAGAGGGATTGACTCAGTGCCTTCAAAAGGTTGTGGAGCTTCCACCCTATCCAATTCAACTAGGGAACCAGTGGAAAACTAGCCTAATTCATGATGTTGAGCATCAGTTGAACTTGTACCAGTCACTTTGATAACTCGTTTCTTCAAGGGTTGAGAATTAGGCTTTGCTTCCATATCCCTGACCTGTTTTCGGAGTCGAATAGAATCTTCCTTTCTTGAGGTCTTGACTAGAGCCAACTGATAAGATCTGGCTGCCATTTGTGATCCTGTAACCTGTCCATTATCTACTACATATTTGAAACACATATTGTAGGTAGATGCTACCCCCTCAAATGCACTCATGAATGTTCGACCCATTATGATGTTATATGGTGAGTAGGCCTCTACTACCTGAAGCCTGACCAATGTAGTCCTACCAAGTTCCTCATTTCCCAAGGTGACAGGGAGGTTAATTTCTCCCCTAGGGAGGATTGAACTTCCTGAGAACCCTATTATGGGACCTGATGCGGGTTCCATATTTTTGTCTTGGAAACCCATTTTCTGGAAAACATGGTAATACAGGACATTTACAGAACTAGCACCATCTATTAGGACCTTATGGACCAGGTGATTGCATACTTGTATTGAACATATTAAAGGATAATTATTGGGATGGACCAAGTCTCTACAATCTTGTGGTCCAAAGCTAATCTCAGGAATATCTAAACATTCGGATTGGTAAGTACTGTAAAAACCAACAATTCTAACCTCATTCTTCAGATGATTCCTGGAAGCTGGTGGACCAAAGATGATTGAAATCTCATTTATTGGACGCCTAGGCTGGTACCTCTTAGGAGGTTTTGGTCAGTCCTCCTTCTGAACCTGGTCCCTGTCCTCTTGTTCCTTAGCAAACTTCTTATACTGGCCAAAGAACCTTTTCCTAATGAGATCCTCYAGGTTGTTCTTCAATTGTACGCATTCTTTTGTGGAATGACCAGGGCACTCGTGGAAGTCACAAAATTTGTTGGGATCTTTTCCAGCTTTTGCCCTCTTTGGTGGCCTCGTCCACTTGTCATCATTTTTATGGGTTGCAAATATGACTGCCCTGTCAGTATTAAGAGGAGTGAAGCTTTCGAAGATGGGAGCTAGGTTTGCTGCCTTTTCCTTCTTCTTTTCATCTCTTTTCTCCTTTCTCGACTTTTAGGCAGTAGGTGAAGCTTTGTCATCTTTCTTTGTTACAGGAGCGCTTCYTGGTGCAGTGGTCTTGTTGAATTACTCCAAGGTGATGTAGTCATCAGAGATGTGCATGACCTGGGCCAGGGTTTCCACCTTAGACTTGGTAAGGTGGTTCCTAAATGGACCAGGTCTTAAGCCATACTGTAAAGCCATGATAACCACATTTGGTTTGGATTTTGAAACTATTATAGCTTCTTTGTTAAACCTGGTGAGGTAATCACGCAGACTTTCATCCTTTCCTTGCTTAACTGACATAAGCTCAACTGACGATTTTTGCCTACGTCTACTACTTATAAAGTGGTTTCCAAACTGATCTGCTACGTCACTAAAGTTGTAGATGCTACCAGGTGGTATATTACGGAACTAGGCCTGGGCAACTCTAGTGAGAGTGGTAGGAAAATGCTTGCACCAGCTCGCGTCTGCAAATTCTCCCAAATACGTGTGTCCCTCATAAAGGGCTACATGGTCATCTGGGTCCCCAGTATCATCAAATTTGATGTGGACTGGTATCTTCACCTTCTAAAATCGTGCCCTTAGTATATCAACACAAAATGGTGAGGAAGGATACCTAATTCCACTTACTGCATGGCCTGTAACTTGGCCTAAAGTGGCTTCAATAGCAGGYTGGCTTTGTGTGGGACTATGCCTCCCCAACCTGTGAAAAGCTAAAAGCCGATTACTTAGGCGGTCATGAACTGATTGAGCATGCCTGGTGATTAGCTCTGCTCGAGCAGTCCCTAATGTTAATCTACTAGATCTTACCATGGGCCTAAGTTTGGATGTACCAGGCCTGGTATGGTGATTATGAGCTGGACTTCCATATCTWACCTCTCCTCCTTCCTCATCTTCTTCGGGGACGTCTTTCAAGGATGGAGTTGACTCATATGATGACGATGATGGTGGGGGAGTAGGTGAATAAGTAAACCTCCTCTTGGGACGTGGTCTAGGTGGTCTCATAGAGCCACTTGCTTGGTGGTCGCGCCTCCTAGTGGTATAACTTGGAGTAGGAGGAGTAGGTCCAAATGGGACATGCTCTTGTGTGGTGCTAACCCCAAAGGTACTACCAACGTTCCTGGAGGATGCTAAACCAGCTCGACGAAGGATATTTCTGGCTTGCTCCACCTGCTTTGYTGTTGGTGGAGTTGAGCGTTCATGCGTTCTCCGTGAAGGAGAAGGTGATTGACAGTGACTTCCACCAGCTCTGATAGAGCCAGCACGTGTACCTCTTGGACTTGGTGGATGTCCTGCTTGCGATGGAGGTGGTCTGTCACTTTGACCACTATGGCATCTTGTGGATCTTGAGCGCCTGGTAGAGTGACTTTTGGATATTGAGGATATCTCCTCCAATGTTTTGGGATCAGGCCTGCCTCCATGCATCATTTCTGGATTGGCCGTATCCATGGTTCAATCCACAAAATATGTGGCACTACGACCGTCCTTCTAGCGACAAATTGTTTGTATAATAAATGGTACTACTGACGTGGTAGATGCCAATGGGCCGGTGCTGGGGGGTTGATCCAGATGCGCAATCTAACTACCTACAAAACCCAAAGAAGACTACCTTGGGGTAAMCCAGGAACAGCCCCTTCGATGTAGGTGTTAGAGTTTATACCAGGGAATAGGCAATATTCTAGAGAGAGAAGTAGGTAGTTAGTGTTTATGTGTACTTACAAGGCCCGGACAACCTTTTGTTACCTTATATACCACTACATGTGACACATGGCGATCAACTCCTTAATGACAAGTGTTAAGTGCTTGCCCTTGGTAGGTGTCATGCCCATGGGGCACCTTTGACCATGTGTTGTTTGGTTTTGAATCGATCATCGACTAAATTGAACGCATTCTGAAATCCCAAACAACTGGCGAGGCGAGAACATTTCGAGTTCTTCACGGTACTAGCGAATAAGACGATGATAGCGAGTAGTGAGATACCTCTACCACCCTGGGTTATTGGACGAGAACCCGTCTAAGGTTCTCTAATTTACGTGAGACTCTTAAGTAGTTCCTAAATGCGGAAATCCACACAAATCTAGCTCTGCTGTACCGCTGATTGTTAGTAATAGATGTTGGATACGATCTTCTAGTATTGTTGCCCTCAAAGATAGGTTGCCACGTATAAACCAGTTAGCCTCATTCTTTATAGTGCGAATAATTGTCAGCACTAGCATTTTAGTCCTACTTTAAAACACAACTACCACACTTTTTGGATATTGTGATATCTTAAAAAGCTTGTCACTTTATTAGATTGGATAAGTCCGTTTTGTGACACTTCCAGAGTTCTTAAGCCTCGATGTCTTTTCTCACTAAACAAAACCAGATATTAACTCTTCCATAACACAAAAGACTCGACACCACACATTTAAATACCAAGCCGCGTCGCCGACTTCTACTGTTGCTCCAAAAAGGTCTTATACAGGAAGTTCTGATTTTGATTAGACTAAACAATTCTTTTGAATATCTTGACCGTCAAGGTTACCTCTATATTATGCACACGCCGGACAACGCGAAGAGCTGTTGATGTCGGTGAACGACTAACACGTCTCCACCCAGCTCACCATGCACACCTTTGAAAAAACAAACCACCACATAAGCCACGAACACCTTGAACCTCGAAACCACAAACTAAACAGCCCTCTCGTCAAAAAACCCTATTATATGCCCAACTAGCTCCTCTAACGCTCTGCAAACACGCATCACTTACCTTAAGATCTCAATGCTACCACCTCCTCATTGTCAGACTGATCAACGCCCAGCGGGGAAAAACTCACCTACAGACCTGCCGACCAGTATTAAATTATCGTACTACAGACCCTCGATCGAAATTCATGATTCCCCTATTTCTTAAATGGTGTGATATGTTTTCATAATTCCTCGATTATCAGAATTCGAATTTTTAATTCGATTGTAAAATTAGAAAATCCATTAATTTCTGAGTAGTAACTATTACAAGGCTAGACTGTCATTTCGATTCCTAAATGATATTATTTGTTGAATATCTGTTTTTGTTTGTGATTATCAAGTGGAAAATCTGATGTGACGATACGATTGAGGATTCGGAAGAGGGTGGTTGTAGGAGTGAGTGGACTCGTAGAGAGATGCGGTCGGTGGTCGTTGAGCTGAGAGAGAGAGGCCGAGTTTTACTATTGTTGGTGGTTGGGGTGGTTGGTGCAGAAGAAAATTGTGTAGTGTGGGTTAAGCGTTACTATCTGCAGAGAGGGAGAGACTTAGGGGGGTGTTTCGTGCTGGCTGTGGGGTTGTATAGAGAGGCAGAAGGGTGGTGGTGGTTAAGGCTAGAATATGGAGCTATCAGTCTAGATAGATGAGGTGGGCAGAGTGGCGTCGGGTTGATGTGTGCTTGCGTCGAGACATATAGTGAGTCGGAAAAGGTACCAAATTTTAAAATTGATTCTAATTTATAATGTATCATAAACAGGACAATAAATAAAATCATTAACAAATAAAGGTCTACTCATTATTATATTTTCTGAGATAGTTATCTTATTGTTCGGTATTTAGATTGGTCAACTACTACTGTGTATTAAGTCAAAGTTTGAAACCAAAAAAGTTCGTCGCAGCTATGTGCATAGAATAGTAATTCTATGTGGAAGGCAAGTAAGTAAACGAGTGTATTAGAGCGTTAGTTTGGAGAGATAGTAAAATAAAATTGAAATGAACCTACAAATTAGTTACGTTAGAAGTCTAGGAGTTGTAACAGTGTTAGTGAAAACACCGTTAGATGTCGTGGTTCACAAACTTTACGAAAAAGGGTTGTTGTTTTTCAGATGAAAGATAACATAGAAAAAGTTGGGGTAAATGTTGATGAAATCTTCACTATTGTTATATTTATTCTAAGATTTATTTATTATTATGTTTGTATTGTTTGTTGGTTCGTTTGTTTTTTAGTTTGTATGAAATAGTCTTTGATGTTGTTTAGTTGTTGTCATTGTTGTTTAGTTTGTATCTAGTATGATCTATGTCTTTGTTAATTATATAATTATTTTAATTATTATTATTATTATTATTATTATTCTTAATATTATTAATTATATTATATTATTATTATTATTATTTAATTATATTATATTGTTGGTACCCCATTGAGCCACAGGCCAATGGCCACCAGCGGCCGATGTCAACATTAGAGATCGCAGATACACGCCCAATTGCAGCGCCATAACTGATCAGTAGGACACGACAGTTAAATAGGAGTCAAGCACACACTAACCAAAATTGGATATATGTTGACACCGTTTACTATTTTAAGCTCTTGGATAGTATTAGGCTCAGCTTATTCTATATACGGTTGCCCTTGATCACTGTTTCGAAGGACGCTGACCATGTGAGCGGTGAATGCTCATAAGTTCGGGTATATACAGCAGGCTGGAGCTGAGAAGGGCTCGAGTAAGTTTCAGATGTTCGAAACACAAATTATCACTACATTATAATTTCTCCTACACAATTATATGTACATCACTTTAAGCTGGCTCTTGTGATATAATATGGTATCAGTGCGACTCACAAATAGAGGTACATACAGGTGAATGAGCAGAAGGCGAAGCGGTTTCAGCCCTCCGGGCTTATTTTCATTTGCCTCCGCCCGGGCTTTGAATCCTGGGTCTGAATCGCCCGGCACACCCAGGGTAGTTCAGAACCATTACGCGTGTGGTTTGTGGAGCAGTGTCTGGATGCAGAGACGCAAGCGTAAAGCTCCATCTTCTCTACTTCATAGCGCGGAATAGTGGTAGCAATTGATTCGGTCCTGGCTTGGTGTGTTAGCTAGCTCCCAGTACTCAAGCAGTAACAATATTTGTACCAACAATTCTGGCGCATAGACTGAGGATGGTTGTGCTATCGTCGATTACGGAGTGAAGAGAACCATGCAAGGATGCATCCAAACCAGGAGCACAGAATCATCGAGTGATGGTTGCTGACATAGAGGCTCAGAGGCAGGTTCTTCCAAACATTACGTCGGTGGTGGTAGTTTATTAGATATAGATAAGCATAAGAAGACATACTCGATGACGATAGCATAAGTTAGATATGAGACCAAAGGATTCAGCAAGAACACTCAATAGGGAAAGCCGGGGTTCAAATGCCCACCGCCATGGGATCATCTAAAAACTCGACATTTAAATCTCGACTACAAAAAGTCCCTTTGTTGTATGGAAAGTATTACTGGGAATCTGTTGCTTAGGATCGAGTGTAGGTAACTTCATCATTCAGAACACTCTCATCCCTTGGGAGAACTGAGAGGTTATCTTCTTAAAGTATTAATGTACGAACTCAGCACCAATGCCAGACCTAGTGTGGAATTGGTCAAAGGGAAATATTAAGACTGATAGCAGAGATTCTAGAAAGCATCCTCAGTAGGTATAAGGATTGGAATAACTTCCTAAATACGTGGAGTGGTGAACAGTCTAATATTGGGTAAAGATGTATTTGAGTGGTCCAAAGTCCATGCTCCAGTACAAAGTCGCGTCGGACACAAGATAATACAAATCCAGAGTACCATGACAGGTATGATGGCAAGCAACAGAAGACGATCCGACACCATAAAAACGTCATGTAAGGGACGCTGTACAAATTATCTAAACGCTATGATCACCTAATATTTTTAGGTCGGTTGTTTGGATGGGCAGCAATTTCCTAGGGTGGTTTGATTTACCACATCCTCTCCTCCGCACATCGTGTAGGAGTACCACTCTAATACAGTATTGTGAATGTCCGTGGACCTGTGATTGAGAACGGCTAGTGGGACCATTGAGTGAATTGAAGGTACTCATGCGGATGCCCTGGTACCAGGAAGAGAGAATCTCTTCCAAGGTGTATAGACATTGAACGGTCAGCGCGATGGGGTCCAGCATGTGAATCTTGTGCATGAATTGATCATTACGTACAACACGATTACTAAAAGAGCACTGGACAATGTTACAAAAATCAAGCCTGGGACGTTACGTCCAACAATAATTTAGAGAGAGACTTGGGAAACGATCTCTACACTTTTCAATGAGTTGAGAAGTTAAACAGATTCGACGCAAGTGGTGTCTCACCAGCAACCTATAATGTTTCCCAGAGGTCAATTGATAATCTAACGTGCCATGTCCAGTAAGGGCAGTGGTATTTTCCTCAGTAGACACGGCAAAATTAATTCTATTAGTGAAAATTGAGAAATTATTTTTTGAAGCTCGGTCAAAAAGTTAAATGCCAGGCCAACATCAAGAATTGACGGGGTATTCATCTTCCAATGGTCACACTAAAACAATACTTTTCGGAGCATCTATGAAGAACCTACAAGTGTTGCATACTTTGATGATATCTTACAGAAGGACAATCAATGATAACTGTCTTAAGGTCTGTAATTTAAAGATGGAACTGGTGCAAGTATTCTTACTACCACAAGTAACTATTTGACCTAGAGTAAGTTATTGCCACAGGCCTTGGGTCTCGATGAATATACCCATCCAGGTGGAGTGTCAAAGTTTTGTCATGAGACTGGCGGATCATGCTCTCGAGAAATCATGATTCAAAAATAAGTAAAGTATGAAGAAGATGAGAAAAATCTTACAGTAGTAGTCTTATCTCGTAAAAGAAAGGGTTAATAAGATGAAAGTCATGCGTGGATTAGTTCTACCTGAAAGGTACGCATTTCAATAAGGAGGCCATAACAATGGATACACTAACACGATCATACACATGATGTGATGGAACTACATCATGCTGTTGCCAAATGATATGGTTCAGACAGGGCAAGTGGTTCAGTGAGTAGACCGGTTAGACACTCACTAAGTCAACAGGTGGATACCGCTGGCCCACAATGCGAATCTCAGCGTATACACCCTGGAGGAGTCAACAAGACAGAGCAACCAGGTGGAAACGCAGCTCGAAAAGGAGGAATAAACTCAGCCCAGCGTCACTGCCGCCAACACAAGTCAGAAAGGGAAGAGATGGAGGAAATGAATAAACGGTAAGAAAGCATCAGATACACTTCACCTATTTTCGAAAGTTTTACCACGTCAAAATACAGACAGAGAATGAAATAGCAAGTAATTAAATATGCATAATCTCACAACGGGAGAGGATAAATGGAACATTCAAACCTTCTCTACAAGACAGTCACAGCGGCTGGAACGTGATATCCTACATGATAAGGACTCGTGTTAATTTGTTATGCATTCTAAATTTGAATGTAATTTAGAAGATCTATCCACGATGTCTCCTTTGAGGCTTATCCCTAAATCTGGAAGAATTGTGTACGCACAGAATAATGCAAAGGCGCTCTAATCAGAAAGGAATGATTCTTTTCTCAGTACATCTTTGAATTAGATCTATAATGAAGAAGGGCATCAGCAGGGGAAAAACCATGTGGACCAGAGGAAGTACAGAAAACAGCGAACCAGGATGATAGACAGCCAGGAGGGCGAGAATTCAATTGGAAATTATATTATCTATGTAATGTGTGGTTCGGCGCTCTCCAAGAAGCATCTGAAACAATAAGGGAGAACAGCTAGTTGTTCCAATTTATTAGTCAGTTTGAGATGTTTATGGATTGTGATTCAGATACATTAGCTTATTGGACGTCATAGACTATTGTAAGGGGGTACCCTATATGGGGTAGGACCAGTCCCAATATTGAATGGTGCCCCCATGATATGATTCAGCTCCAAGTTGGTCAATATCTACTCCTAGTCAAAGTCTTATCTTTGATGGGCTAGCTTGGTAATGTACTGTTGAGATTTTATCATGTGATAGAGAGTAAATATAAAATGTGGCTTTACGATCAGCATATGGAGGCCGTCACAATCAGCGACCTAGTGACAAGTATTTCTGGAAATCTATCTCAATTATCCTAAGGTGAAATTAATTGCCAGTCACTTGGGTGTTGACTGATAGAGTTCGGCGAGACCACTTTTATCGGTTCAGTGGTCAGGTGGTTGTCAGAGAGCCGTAATTTCACCCTCTATACGTTAATTATATGGGAAGAACATTCATGGGAGCGCTTTGAAGGTGTAAGCATTACCTATTCATCTATGCTTCAAGTATATCAGACTGTGGTATCAGTGCATGGGTGTCGTGAGAGTTTCATGGATAATTTGGCAGCCAGGGTCTGTGCTTCAGCTAGCCCTGGTAGAAATCATGGTGAGAAAAAAGACTCAGCATAGCTTCGGGAGGCAAAGCTAGCATGGTATGGAAGATGCGGGGTGCATGCTATCCAGTCCCAAGCCTTATAAGAAGACGGGTCGCACTCAGGTCACAAGAACTGAAGCAACCATTCGCAGTATCAGTCACAGTTTTCCTACTGGACACAGATGAATTAGACAGGGGCCTGCCTCACAGACCAGTCAAGGCACAAGAGTCAGTACCCTGGTCAAAGACACTCGAGAAATGGTCAGATTGGGTTCAGTAATCTTGGGTGGTCAAGAAGGTGTGTCTTCAGTCGATGCTGCTCAGGGTTCATGAAGATGTGTTTGCCTATCAGCAGAGAAATGCTGGGGGATCTGCTCCGAGGTGGTAATATTCGTTCGCACAATCATTCCTGGATCCAGCAAAGAAGACCTGACTCAAAGCAGCAGATGCAGACACTGGACAGTTTTCTCCAATTGGAGAAGAGGTCGAAGCACTTAGCAGGCAGAGGTCAATAATGTTAGATGCAGGGTTTGTGATTGTTGCCACTATCCAGAGTGGCTGGCACCGTGTGTGGTGGCATAATAAGAGCAAGTGCCCTTCTACATGGTCCGTAGTATGTGGTGTGATTCACAGACTTAAACACAAAGCCTGCTCTAAAAAGGCTGCTACCCTTGCCTCTACGGAAGATAACT
>SNQN01005873.1:15534-29462 GCA_008642245.1 Bassia scoparia
TGCTTTGATAGGCGAGGTTTGACAACATTGTCCTGCTCTTTCGCGTTGGGTTCAATTCTACTACTCTTCTCCAGCTCGGTTGTATTATAGGAAGCATACCTTATGGTCTTGCCAAGGTGTGCAATAGAAGGATCCTGTCGGCCCGTTGCTATTTTCTTTAATTCTACATCCGTTGGTGCGTCGAATCAAATATTCTTTTGTTCTATCTCTTCAGGCTTGGTACTTGGACGATGACACTATCTTTGGTGATACTTTGGTGGTTGGTAAGGTTCTGGAGATGAATTTAGAGAAGAGGCCTCGTTTAGGTCTCCACGTGAATGTTCAGAAGACCGAGGTCTTCTGGCCATCGGAGGACCCACACAGTCGTCTGGCGCGTGTCTTTCCTCCTGATATTGGTYGGCCTATGCAAGGTGTTAAGTTACTTGGTGGTCCCATTAGTACGAATTATTCTTTCTGTCAGGAGTTGGTCTCGGAGCGGGTTTCGAAGACTATTGTGTTGATGGATGTTGTTGCTAGGCTTAATGATCCCAGTGTGAGTTATTGCTTCATCGTGTGTGTACTAGAGTTTCTAAGCACTTCTTTGATTTGCGCACTTGTCCGCCTCCTCTTTTTGAAATGACTCAGTTATCTTTTGATGCGGCTCTTCGGGGTTCTTTGGAGCGTATTGTGACTACTTCAGGGCCTGGTTTTAATGACTTGCAATTGTGACATGTCACCTTACCATTTKCTTATAGAGGATTGGGTATTTATTCAGCTGGTGATGTTCGACACTATGCTTTCCTCGTTTCCCATTTGCAGTCTTCTGGTTTACAAGCTTCGCTTCTTCGACTGTCTGGTGTTGATGGTCCGGGTCCTGCCTTTGACGATGCCCTAGGTATTTTCAACAAGACCGTGGAGACCGACCTTATGAGTAGTCCTAGTGAGATCGGTGCCCCCACACTCATGAAGAAATTGGCACACTCATGAAGAAATTGGCAGACATATATTTCACGAATGTTACTTCTGTTGTGGTATCTACTTTCTCCTTATCTTCACATTAGGTTGCCCTATGGAAATCACAGTAGGGAGATTACTCTTCAGATTGGTTGTGGGCGCTCCCAATCTTGGGTTTCGGCCAGACCATAAACGGTAAGACTTATCGTTCGGTTCTTTGCTATCGATTGGGTGTTCCGTTGTTCTCTGTTTCGACATCGTGTTTTGCTTGCTCTTGGGTTTTCGTTAGTGATATTTATGGGGATCATGTTGTGTCCTGTGCTGAGATCGTTCGTATGAAGCATCACCATAATGTTGTCCGCGATACACTTCTTGGCGTTTGTTTCCGCTCTGGGATTTYTGCTCGTAAGGAGGTAAATGTTGGGTTGTCTAGCGAAGGTGACGGGGCTCTTTGACCTGCGGATGTCTTACTCTATTCTTGGGATGGCGGCTTGGATGTGTGTATTGACCTGACGGGGTCATCTCCTCTGACGCAATCTGGGTTGTCTGATTTCGTTCCTGCCGGGTGGTGGCGGCAGCAGCACAACGGAAGCGGGAGAAGTATTTAGTGGTGTTAGGTTGGTTTGGTTTGGTTGCGGTGTGATTTAGGCGTTTTCTTGTGGTATGTGTTTGTAAGTGTTGTGCTTAATTCTCGATGTTAGTAGAATTTCGAAGATTTTGATGTGTTGAGGTGTGGGCAGGAGTTTTTTTGTTCGAGCATGAAGGGGTTAGTTTGACGGGTGCGATTTTATAGGAGTGTCGCAGGCGGGTGATTAGTCATGTGAAGAGGAATGACGGAGCGGAGTGGTTTGTCGGTGGGGTTGGTATTTAAGGTAAGGGTTTGTTTCCGAAGCGCACGTGGTTTTTGAGGTGAGGGTGGATTTGTCCGTGCAAATTGGAGTGGCCACGTGGGTGGAGGTTAGCTGTTTGTGGAGTCTGCGCCACTAATCCAGAGTGGCTGGAAAATGTGGTATGGTCAAAAAACAAATGCCCCTGGAGAATGAGTTGTGATTTCCAACCCTTAACAACGCTGCACCAAAGACTGCTACCCTCTGCACGAGATGATCACTGGTGGATTCACCAGTGGTCACGCCCCCCCTGCGCTTCGTACTTTCATGGGATGCTTTTTCAGGGATTCCACCAGATACACATGTATCCACCGACAACGCAAGAACAGCATTCATCCCAGCTGTGGGTCTAAACTACAGTAATGAATAGCACCTTTGGGTTCAAGAACGCTCGGAGCCATCCTACCAATACGTATGATGGACCATTCTTTTGAGACGCAAAGAGGCAGGGAATCTGGAGTAATGGATGTTTTGATCGGATGCGTTTGTCGAACAGGGTAGTCAGAATTGACCGAGAAAGATCTCAGTGCGAAGAACCTAATGCGGGAACATTTGCGAGATTTTGAGGAAGATACGCAGGTCAAACTGTACCCAAAGAAATGTGTCCTTTGGTGTTCTAAGTCTGTTAAATCCGAGGATTCATGTGTCAAGATCAGAGAGGAAGTTTATGCGGATACCCTAGATAAAGGTGAGATGGCAGGGACCATGTTTGAAGCGTATGCCTGACGAGGGCCATTACAACAGATATACCGAGGCTAACAGGCAGATTAGGCTGCACTATCACAGATTCTTTAACCAAAAGGTAATCTGAGATAGATTCCCACACTTTTATACGAGAGCTCTTATAACAGAGGTGTCAAGCAGAGAGTTCAATGGGGAACAGGTCACCAGAGAACCTTCATCTCAGACGTTAAGATCCACCTGCACGAAACTGAACCTAGCCCCTGCGTAGCGCAAGACCTACGTAAGAGGAAGCCTTTGTAAATCTCGCATGATATTGCAGTTAGCCAACGCTTGGAGTGCAGTTTGATTAAGAAGAACATGGATACAGTTAGTGCATACTTACTGCGTAGCTAGCTTCTCGGTAGCTCATGACATAACGGCAGAAAAACAGGAAGGATCACCATGATTGAAGAGGCTGACCTATAGCTCTAATGATTATAGTTATAATGCAGCTAGAAGATTTGGCCTATCTTATTGAAAATTGACTCATATCCATGATAGTTCTAACTATCAATCCCCCTGCAGAAAATCTCTTGGATAAATTGGACAAGTTCATCTGGTAGACTATAGGATCAATTGGGACTTAAGCATCAGACCATGGTATTATTGAGAAATCAGTTTTCAGACCAAGTGCCGACCATAAAAGCCCAAAGCATTTGGCTGATTCTTGCGAATGCTTCAGTTAATTGATAGAGAAGACACCTGTACAGGGTGGAGACATGCGATTGTTACTCTGATTGGGATTACATCACAACTGATGAGAGCTCTGAGGCTGGTAGTAGCCTATTGTCTTTCACAGACGAAAGGATGTAATTTTTGTAGGGGTTCACTGACCCCCATAACTGATCTTAAAAAAAAGGTTATTTTAAAGATGGGTTTATCAGAGCCACACATTAATGAAGTCAGATATGGAGGTTTGGCCACATCATTAGCAGAGCCTCTACAATCTGCTGTCATTTTGGAGCACACCCTAGAAGGATATTGTCTCTGACTGATATCCTCAACTAGTTGCAAACCAGATGACAGGGGGGTCAGTATGAGACAAGAGAGCCGATAATTCTGCAGGCCCTAATCAGCACCAAGTAGTAAAGAAGGCTGGAACTTCGCTAAAGCTGATCAATCATTTGCACGACTCGTCTAATTCCAGTGAAAGGTAGAAAAATTTATCCTGTGCAAAGCGAATTGTAGGCATTGGTGACGCACCTCACCTGTTCAAAATATAAACTATCGAGACCGGTCTGTTTATAAATTGATAATATGCTAACTTTCCCAAAATGTAGTACAGAGTGGGTCTATTACGTCTTTCAAGATCGGACCTGCCATCCCAATGATGTAAGCTGATATCATGAGAACCATACATATACAAGTCATCTCAGGTAGTGACTATCATGAGAGATAAAACATGCCAGGAAAGTTCAAGTTGGTCTGCTCAAGGAACCACTTATCCAGGGCGAAGATGTACATGAGAGGACTAAACACACACCAATACACAAACCGTCTTCATTTTACAATGGTGTTATGTCGGTCATGATGATAGGGGGTTACTTCACTCGAGAGTTTCATAGAATGCATTATCGGTGGCATCATGTAAGACCAGAGCCTAGGATTCACGACAAGTCTTTACGGATTTGCTAATAATTACTGGACAGTTCTACCATGACTGCAGACTCTCTTGTCACTCGTGATACAGGTGTGATAAGTTCAAAGGTTTTCTCCATCATCAACCAGCCGCAATAGATATAGCCTACCCATCCTTAATCCGGAATAACGCCAAGTTGGCCACAATGGGACAAAACTCCTTCAAAATTTATTTGATGGGTAGAACGCACGCATTAGCGTGAAGCGAGTTGTACTAAATCCTGGGGCTTCTTCCCCGAAGAGCCCAAGAGCTGGAGGAAAAGAGGTGGATTTATTGTAGCTGGATGGACTTTG
The DNA here is from genome assembly GCA_008642245.1 of Bassia scoparia. NCBI lineage: Eukaryota > Viridiplantae > Streptophyta > Magnoliopsida > Caryophyllales > Amaranthaceae > Bassia > Bassia scoparia. The sequence goes on from SNQN01005873.1 coordinate 20,010, forward strand.
TGAGTAAAGTGTCGATTGAACTGACAGGCTTACCTCAACCAACGTCTACGGAAAAGAAGTTAGAAGGATTTTTATGCAGATAGTGCCTTCCATGCAATTTTCCGGTTTTGATCACTTCAGTGCTGCACTGGTGGTTATCTCGATCATGGCAGAGCATGTTGTGATAGATTAGATCGTTTGAAGGCTGGTTACGGCCCACGACCTTCAAGATCAAGTAGCATCTTCAGTCGAGTTCTGTCACCCTCAACAAAAATGGGTTGGACAGAAGGCAGCAAACAATGCTATAGTCCTGAAATGTCTAAGCAAGAAGTGCTTGGATGATAAGATAAGAGCCCTATGGCTCCAGATTGCCAGGTGGTACTACTCGGTTCATCTGCGAATCCCACAGTTCAATTGAGATTCCACTGGTCATTCACCTATTATGACCCTTGTTTTCTATGCGATGCATTCAAGCTCTATGTATCGACTAATAATGAAGTCGGCATCCACAATCTCCTCGCACTCTCGCTAGTAGTACGTCACGTTGCGCTCAATAAACGGAGCTAATAGTCTTGTCCATGATGCACTGCACTCGTTATAGCAAGTTAGATTAATGGACTATTGGATCATGCTCGCAGAATCTAGGACCGAATTTGCCTGGAGCAGATTCTGATCTTAGCATCTAGCTGGATTGACGGCCGATGATATCAATAACAGTTTTGCGAGTCCCGGCAACAGACCCATCTAGCAGTACGTGGATCTTGTCCTAAGAAAGGGTCCAGCTAGCAGTGCCAAAGGCGGACTAGCAATCCGCTTTCAGCTTGATACTTGGGAGGATGAAGCTTATCTTGAGACTTCTGTCCCCAATGCCATGCCTGCGACTATGCTCCTATATTTACAATGAGCAAGCAGTAGGCAACTAGAGCTAGCAAGCTATATGGTGTATTTACAGATAAGCTAGAGCGATTTTGCTCTAGACTCATCGGGATTTGTGCTAACTCACAACTAGGGGGGAGACACCAATACTATGGCTGATCAAAACTAAGGTTGCAAAAAAACTATTGGTAAACAATGTAGGATCGGACATAATTTTTTTACTACAGTATATATATATAAGGATGCATTTACTCCCTGGTAGATAAAATTGTCTAGCAGTATTAAATTTGTGCTAAATTTGTTTCTGATTTAGGATGTAATATTTCCCATACTCGAGGAAGAATCATGAGAAACCCTAGCTCTGATACATAAATGGCTATAGTTGGGTATCCAGGTCTGTCAAAGAGCACACACTGGTAGAAAGAAACCGCTACTCTTACTTAAGAGCTAGGTACCAGCTGGTGTATAAGAGCCCATATGCCTGGTATAATTCAGCTCATGATCTCTTTTCTACGAGTATACCGAGACGGTATCCAGGCAGTGGTGCACGGAGCATCTGGTCAAAATGTGCACTACTCTATTCTGACAAGAGTTATTACACGGCAGTGCGATGGACCACCTGAGTAAACCTCGCACTTTACCTGTCTAGAGTAGTCAGGTACCGAGTTTGTGTGACAGAGATCAGCCTGGTAATATATCCAAACCTTTGTCTTGTCTTTATCAGTAGTCAGGGGTACCAGATGTTGAAGAGCCTCTAGGTTCAAAACCAGCGTGGACCTAAATCTTTATGAGAGTGAGAGTACTTTATGGTGACTATGCCCTATGTTGACTTCTGACGAGTTAAAACGCCGTGTTTACTTTACATATAATATGAGTTCGCGCAGCTCTCAGGTCTACGTGCCATCCTGTGGCTTATTGTAGGCTAGTCCTTGCCTAGTACAGTGACCTAAACAGGCGACCTGGGAGGCTAATTAGGTACCATTAGAGTTATGTCTTTTGGTTCTGTGTGTCATATGCTAGAGACTCAGATCGATATAAGGAGCCCCTCCAGGTAAACTTTGGCATAATATTTAAGTGTTTGCATAATACGGCACTTCAACACACATAATTATATGGTTTAAAGCCCCATCCAGGCTCTTAGATCTAATTAATGTTACTCACAAATATAAGTCGTTAGGGTAGGGGAACAAGCGTCGAAGGATTACCCCGTGATAAGAGAGCATAATACTTACAAAATACCAAGGGCCATTGGCAGCTCCTATCTTTACCAGGGTGTGCGCCCCTGGTTTAATTGTATGAACCTTTTTAGGCATGTACTATTCCGAATTCACCCGGATTTCTATTTTTTGCACACTTTTTTTTTAGACATAAGACGCATTAAGTAGCTATAGATGTCAATCTTTATTACACTATACAATGTTTGCTGTATTTTCTAGCTATCATTTTCTAGAAACTCGATCAATCCTATTACTTGCTGTCGCACTTTATGCCTATCTTGTTAAGTTCAGTCTACGATCAGCATGGGAGGCGGACAACAACTAGTCAAACACTGCTGAGCGTGATCTATATGCATCCTTGTCAAAGAAGGTAATTTGATCGCTTACTCGTATGTTGTATATACACTCCACAATACCAAGGAATTTATGGAATTTAAGGTTCATCTTATTGTAATCGGCACGTGAGTGCGACGATTTTTTCATCATGAGCCATGTCACTATGTGAATAGTCCAACTACCAAATGGCTCATAATGTTTTAAGCTATCAAGCTTCTGCTTAGGGGCAATATAGATTTACATTACTACATTTCGGTGCGCTGCCATTGTCTCTAAAGAGACATCAACATAAAGGTGCCCTTATACATGGGACCGGACAAATAGGCATGTCTGTCTACTCACAAAATCGACAGCTATCAAAGTAAATTGTTCAAAGATTAACAAGCCAAATACTTCAAAGCAAAACATCTATCTATTCTTAACATTTTTTTTGGATTAAAGAGCTGCAATGTATAAGCAGAGCGGAGGGAGAGCCAATGACAATAAGTCAGGAGCCCATATCAGTGAGCTTCCACTTGAGTCACGGCCTCCCATCGTTTCTTACCAGGTATACCCGCGTCTCTCTATGGTAAGAGCTATCACATTCACTGCGGACTCGTCTCGTCAGCTGGCTCCGATTCACACATCCTTTTTCACGTGTTGCAGCTAGCACTCTCTTCGCCTCCTTGGTACAGGGCTCCTCTTGGTCAGCTCCAAGTTCTGAGACAGACATTTCCAGCTAACACGATTTGTCCCTGCCTTTTCGCATTTCTGCTCTACACTCCTTATGGTCGGCAGCTATACCCCACTAATCTGAGACCTTTGCCCTTTCTGGTATGGCTCTGTGCTGTTGGAATTAGCAACCATCGCTTATGGCAAAGTAGGCTTCTTCCAGGGTCAGTAAGTGCTCATCCAGCTCACTGCCACGGTGTCTGGTTCTGGCTCTAAAGAGTGCAGGTACGTATGTGCAATTTTGTGTTGTCTTCTTTGGGTCATTCTATATGACACGCCTTTGTGCGTTTAATATTAATATTCCAGTCGAGGTTTGTTATTGTTGAGAATTATGTATTTTTAATATTATACTGTCCATTGGATCTATTCCGCTAATTAGCTCCAGTATAGCCTACTTCCTATGGACTGTATCAAAGTGTCATTCGTCTCAAGATCCTATGGGTTGAAGTAGTTCACGCAATCGATGTGTTCATTAGCCCTGGTGGTAACCGCAATTCATCCAGGGGGGAATAATGCTCTACGCTGAGCACCAGTTCATCCAGGGCCATGTCGTCAACTTTTTTTAAGTTTAGACCAGTGCCCGTGTCTACGGATGCCGAACACTGCCTGAGTGCTACTACCGTGAAGAGGGACTAAAAGTCCTAGAACACATGGTCGCAGGATAGAAGTCCGTTGGTTGAGATCCTCCTCTGATCCCTTTGCTTCTATTCGCTCAATGTGCTCAAGTCCCGTTCCAGTTCTTCAGCCACGCATACATGACACGGATCCCCTTCTTAAGGCTAAGCTCTTTCCAAGGACAAGGGAGTATCTCAGACGTTTCTTGGCCTCATTAAAGCTCACTGATCTTTGTGATCCAGCAAAGTCACAATCTCACGGAGGCCAGCAATCCGCCACACCAGGACTGGCAACGCGTTAAGTAGTTTGAGCGCTCTACGGCTATCAGCCCAACTCCCTTGTTCCTCTGCGAGTCCCTAGGTGCGTTCGGTCCTTACAGAATCCAGGTCACGTGTCTTCTCAGTCCACCATGCTTCGAGGATTGTCATTTCGCTGCGCAGCCACTATAGGCCTTAAGGGAGGCCTCGATGCGATCAGACTCTCCGATTCAGCTACCTGCCACTGGGAGTGCCCCGGATCCCATGCGTCATAATATCCAATCTTGCTGCTCGGAAAGCTCGCCAGAGAGGATGCCACGGTGCCCCGTGAGTCTCCTCAGGGCACGTTACATAATTCCCCCTGTCTAGAGAGAGACACAGGATGAGCGGGGAAAACGGTATTAGATGAGCACCCGGGAGTCAGCCCCTGGCCTCTGACATAAGTCAGTGAAGGCCCCGAATGATGGCGCATATGTGACGTCGCTTAATGAAAAACACATTCAAGTGGTGACAGGATGATGAAGGGTAATACAGACTAGGTAGCGAGAATATAATCCACTAGGGACTAAGACCCCGTGGAATGCTGCCTACCTCAGGAACGCGCGAGATTGTCGACAGAGGCTAGCAAAGAGTGTTCGGAGACCAAGTTTCCCATGGAGGCCTCAGTGGGAGTATTTGCGAAACAGGTGATTGGCCCGGTCCTTTAGACTTTACTCCAATGATGGGCTTTGGCTGTCAGGTTCATAGGAGTGATACGCGACCTATGCCTTGGTAAGACGGCAGGTTGCTGGGAACCCTGTCTTTGCTTTCTCCAAGGGTTCGAATTCATGTGGTGCCCAGGTAGACAATAGCCCCTGTCTGAGTGACGCCAAGCCTAAGACCCTTGGCTCCCAAACGGGAGTTACAGAGTTATTTCACTGTCAACCCCTTCACTGGTGAGCTACTTAAGGCCATGAATACCGTACCTGGATAGTGCGGGCGCCACATTGATGTAGGAGATGGCTGAGCAGACTGGTGGGGTCCTGCCCTCGGTTGCGTCGTGAAGTTAGCAGTGTCGACGTGTTGCAGTGCGGTTATGTATTAGTCGTAGCTGCTTTGATCGTTGTGCTGTTTGATTGAAGGCCAGATAGTTTGGTTGCCTGAACGGAGTTGTCCTGGTATGGTTTCTGGAGGGAATAGTTGTATGATGTGCATCTACATCGCAGAAATAGGTTGTTTGCTTGTCAGGCTACATTATCTGCAAGTCGTTATGCTTTGGCTAGAAAAAGGGCGTGTAGAACATAAGGAAGGGAGAGGCTGCACCGCTACTCGCAGAGGACATGAGGCCTGCTGTACTGCATTGGTTGGAGTTTTGGCGAAGTAGGAGCGATGAGGGAAGACTTGGGAGAGGGGCCAGTCCACGGGTGGTGGCAATTCTGGCAAGGTCCACCCCCCCTACGACCTCCATTCAGCTCATCTTGGAGTATTCTCTCGTTGAGTGTGGGCTTTACCCTGAAGGAAAATGGGCACCACTATATCTTCTGTGTTTTTCGCTCTTCTTGTGCTCTGCGTTTGCACTGGCGTTCTCCTTCCACGGTCGGTGAGACGGACACCACACCTACTTCTAGTTCCAACCCACTGGTCCTAGCACCTTGCGTTGCCTGTTCCCACACACAGGGAGATCCAACCGTGCTGGGAGGAGGCCTCTCCCCAGCTGTCTTACTACTGATGATAAGAGGAAGACCACCTTCGCACAGTTTCAAGCTTTGGGCTAGGTCAAAGTAGGAGCCCCTGACCACCAAACTTGGGGTGCCCCTTTGACTGTTGAAAGTGAGCCGATTACTGACACCGCAGCCCTTTGACCACGGACAGGCTGGAAGCCTCCAATAACACACCACCCCTGTATACAATCCGGGCCTCGGTGCCACTGTTCAGTGTGTGACCAGAAGTAAGTCTTAGAGTAGCGCGCTTCCTTTCCTGAGTCGTGTTGGTGGGTGAGATGGTGAGTACTTCGGAGGTTCCAACATAGTTCACTTGCTCTGGGCAGCCTTACATACGCCGTTTTTTAGCACTCAAAGGACACTGATTCCAGCTCACAGCTCTAATGACACGATGCTGCCCTCCCTACATCTGCCTTCAGTGTGGTATCAGGATGCTAAGCCTTTGGTTCTGCGCTATTACAGCCCTGTGGTTGCGTGGAGATTTCAGCCTTGTCGCATTTCTCTGACTACTGGTGCCACGAACTTGGGCCGCCAACCCTGGATAGTGTTTAGGCATTTTATTCGGCTAGCGGTCTCAGCTGAGCCATGCTTCTCGCTTGAGTCGGCTGCTAGGAGCATGTGATTGGGTATACAGATGTGATCTTTCACAAAGTTCTCTCGTGGTCTTTAAAGCGCCGAGGGAGTAGATCGGACGGCTATAGTCTCGTCGTCAGGCCCAACCTACAGATCCTTTTGGACCTCAGACAGAAACTGTGGACAATTCCTCGGACGCACAAGCTACTCGATACACTCAGGGGGAGCAGGTTGTCCACCGTCAGCGGTCAGGTGCATCAATCTGGATCGCCTCACTACGGAACCACCCCCCGAGGCGAGATGGAAGCTACAGATGGACGTCCCCATCTGTCAAGAAGTTCAGAACTGCCAAGTACGAATCGCTTCACCCAAGCCAGCTCACTGCACAGCAGACATAAGACATGGTTAGGGTTTGAGCCAAATCATTTGAAAAATATGGAAGATGTGCATAGGAAGTAAAAAGGTACAAGCTTCGGAATTGACAGACTTATCTGGACACACTTCTGCCTCAACCCACAGCTGCCAGGTAAAGCTCCACCTATCAAAGTTCAATAGGGGCACCAGTGTTTGGGTGGCTCACTACCTATTGACCTGCCCAAAAGCTTGACCGCTCAAGGTGGTTTCTCCTTATCGTAGTCGACAGTGGGGGAGAGGGCTCCTCAAGGCCTTGTTCCTGGTGACTCTCTTGGCCAGGTTATAAGTAAGGGTGTTCTCATGCAAGGCCCTCAACACAAGCCAGGCTGTGTCATTCTTTAAACCACCACAGGGATAGGAGGTCGCGTAGGTTCATCCACCGCTTCCCAACCCCAAGGTACCAAGCGTCTGATTTGGGGTCCCACTGGTTGCCTTTACGCCAGAACGAGCCTGAAGCCCTGGTGACATCTCACCTCCAGGAATGTTGTCAGACCAGAATGAGCTATATCCTCTTGCACTCGACTAGGGACCAGCTGGGCAGGCTTTAATGACCCAATTCATGTAGCTCAACCAGGTGGAAGGGGTATGGGAAACCTGACTCCCAGTTCAGGTGGGCAATGTAAACAGGGATACTGACCTTGGTGTAGAGAATAAGCCCTTCAGACGATGGGAACCTCAACCAATAGGCCACGCTGGAGCCAAACGTACAATTCACAGCCCTGATGGTCGAACCTTTTGCGTAAGCCCTCTTGTAGAAAATCAGGGTCCAGGGCATATGGCAGGGCCTCATGTTCACTTCACATCTGCCCATTCTTCACAGATGTCCAATGCTGTCAGGTCAGTTATCGGGTATCTAAAGTTCCCCCTCTCATCCTTAGGGCTGTCACGCCCTGGAACCACCTGTCATCCGAGGTGTCGGCCTGTTCAGTCTTCCTGAACCAGGTAGAATGCACTGCTTCCACTCCTCTTAGGCCTTGGAAACAGCCCTTCGACATGTATTTGGACCTATGAGGATGTGGGAACCACTTACCGTTCCAGTCCCCTGGTGTGACGTGTTCTGTAGGCCGTTCGGATGCAGGTATCGAGGGCTAGGTCTGGAGTCACATCTCCCGACGGATCTTAGAACGCCTATAAGGCGTGAATCTCTCATGGTTCTCATCGGACAAGCTATTGACCCTCTATTTTCTTGAGAACCTATATTCTTCGGACATACTTAACAATTCCACCACAAACTCAGGCGCAAAAAGGGAAAAAAAACAAAATTACAACTACTCTAGCTAACCAGGAGACTTTAACTGGCTGCATTGAATTCAAGCAAAGAAGGCAAGTAAATTCACTGTTTAATCGAGCTGAGACAATGTCTTAATCGAGAACAAAGGTAAAATTCCCCAGTAAGCTTGTCGACGAACAAAGGTTGAACTCCAGGAAACGGCGCGAAAACCCTGTTGCCGAGGGGAAATGCTCAGGAAGAGGCAGTTTTATGTTTTGGTTTGCTTTGCACTTTTTGATGTTGAGACTTTGGAGTTATGTAAAATTGACTGATGGCGGACCCTATATAGGGGAGTAACCGTCCATCAGACACCTTCATTAACCGCACTTATTGTGCGTGTTCAAAACGGGCCATAAATTGCTGAAATGAACTACACGAATTAAATGCCCTTTGGTCAAAGCTTGTCTGGTGAATGGAAAGTTACAATGGCCTAAGATTCTAAATTACCCAGGGGCACTCCCCTGGTTAAAATAGGCGCCATGCTGGTATTTACATCAGGACCTGGTTAATCTTTTTGATTAACAGCCCTGGATGGGCTAGTTTGGTACCCAATTGGCCGCATAGCCCCGGGCATGTCAACTAGTCCAATAAGGCTGCCATCGTATCTCGAGCTGATCCAATAGGCCCAGTCAAGGGAGTCAACACCAGACCCCACTAATCAAAACGTGTCTATGCTGAAGCCACTACCGTTATATCGTACGCACTATCACATTTGGGAGCGTTACATGCAAGTTCTCGGTATAAAAGCAGGTAGAGCCCCAAGGGCTGTAGTTGCCGAACAAACCACCTATTATACTCTCTCAATAATATTGATTCTGATTAAATACTGACACCTCATCGAAGGGGGCGTCCTGGATCCCCAGGGTAGTTCAACTGGTTATTGTAGGCAGCAAGGACTGCAGTACCAGGCTTCCATCTTTACCACACGGCTGTGTTTGGCACTGCACGCAGCATCTCATATTGTTACACAGCTAAATACTAGCTGAATAGCAATAGCGATAGCATAGCAATAGCCTGCAATACCATAGCACTGCAAATCATAGCAATACAATAGCAATAGCATAGGAATGCAATAGCATAGCAAGCAGATGCAATAGCATACAATAGCAATAGCATAGTGTAATAATACATATATACAATGTGTATATCTCTGTTACAGCAAATGAGAAAAGGAACTTGATGAGCTATCCACTTTTTGATTTCCGATTAATCCGCTAGTCTTAATGCCGGCTATGGTTGCTCTACCATTAATAAATTAATTGAGTAAGTTGCATGCTTCCGTGTTACTTTTTTTTCCGGAAAGCGAGACTTATTATTAATGCTTCTGTGTTACATTAACACGTGAACAATACGTACTTTTGTTTGTTGGGATGAGAGAGCATTTTTTTCTTATTAATGGAGTGCAAATTTAAAATTTACGGTTACTACAAATATTAGTATCAATATGAATTATACGTCGATCGTAATTCATTATAAATGTATTAATAAGTGTCTTAGGTTCTGGT